>JAQGBM010001321.1:0-10914 GCA_034698405.1 Symphylella vulgaris | reverse complement strand
TAGGTGACCTATAATTTTTAAAACGGAAATCTCATCAGAAGGGTTTATTCTATCTTAGAAACAATATTCCACATATATAGTGTAATATGGTATTTGGTAATATTTTAAAATTTTAATGGGATTTTCCATAGAGCCTGTTTTCCGGGGATCAACCTCTTTAAGAGCTAGAACTGCATTAATTCCTTTTTCACACCAATGCGTAGCCTAGCATAAATATTTCACGGCTACAAGAGTTATCAAAGGCCATATGTTTATATTACAAAGAAATGAAAGTTATAATCATCATCCTATCTAGATAGGCTATGATACACAATTATTATCATTTTTTTAAATAACATCAGTGTGAGTGCATGAATAAATTTTATCATCACAGCAGGCAAGAAAATATTCCTGGAATAGTTTGTTACAAACCAAAGACCATAGACCAGTAACAGCAATATAGTACGTAATTCGGCGAATTCACAGACTTGGCTTTCAGCCAGAAGAATTATTTGTACGAATAACTCGCACCCAATGATATATTATGACCCAGGATCAGCTGAAAACCATGGGTCATTGCAGATATTTTCAGTTATTAAGAATTAGAAAATAAACTACACGCCCATATCTAATGGTTACAGCTCGCTTCATGGGCTTGCTTATTGCCTATGAATCCGGTATGTCAGCGGAAAAACCCGGGCTGGGACTGGGGCTGGTATGAATTCGGGCTGAAATTCTTATTCGGGGTGAAATTCTTCAGGAATCATGGCAATATATAATTATACATATTTGAGTTCTGCATAGATATCCCCTTGTTTTTCGCATTAAAGAACCCTCAGGGTTACAGGTTAACTATAGATTCTGTCCCCAAGGGTAAAATTCAAATTATCACTCCTTCGTCGGGTTAGGACCTTCATTGTCGCTTACCGCGACGTTATAAAAAAATAAAATCAACAACAAAACTAACTTATAATTCGTAAATCGTAATATAGCCAGTAGACCTTGATTAATTACTACAGTTACGAGTACAGCATTAGGCTATACGTCTGCTACACTTTATTATAGGCTATAGCTTTTAATGCAATTTTCAATACTCCGTAATTAATAACACATGACATTAAAATTTTTAAATAGTACGCGATAAGGCAAACGGATGCATGTGGACGTATGTACTATATATACCTTATACGTCCAAGTGGGTACATACGTATAGGATGTTACTCCGTACTTTATAGTAAACGGTGATTTAACTTTTTAGATCGTAACATACGATTTTATACAGAAATCCGGCTAGTCTGCGTAAACAGAACTCTCTAGAGTGTGTACATAATAAATTATGTTACGCGCACTTTTGTGTTAAAGACTATGTACAATATTCCAAAGAAATGACGCAAATATGTAACAGAATTACAGACAGGCGTGTCAAAACAGTAGCCTACAACACACTCGGGGTCTTGATTTGCTTAATGACATACATGTTATCGGTAGCTGTATAAATTAATTTGACAAGTAGCCGATATAACGGCAAGTTACAAAATATAACGGTAAAACAGTATAGGATATGTTTCCTATAGGACGAATTTCGGACAACTCGTCCCCAACATTCTTACCGAACAACTCGTACCCGAACAATTAATTATTGGTTCCCCGAGCAATACGTCCACAAAATTTTCGTGCACAGAAACTCGTCGTGAACGAATTGGTCCGGGGACGTATTATTCTGGGTATACCAATTGTTCGGGTACGAGTTGTAATTGGTAATGATCATTGACCGGGTACGAGATGTGGGGCCGAATCGCCCGCAAACCACTTACATTTCGGTATGCACTGTATTATCATTATGTCTCCTACTAGACTATATGGCATTACCCGTTACCGACAATCTACCTATGCATATTATCAGTCAGGTGATCGATCGAGCCTATAAGTAAATGGCACTAGGCTATTTCATATCCTATTCATCCTGAATCTATTTCTGCCCTGAGATTATAAGCATCAACTCCCCGAGTCCCAGGGGTCCAGGAAAAAATTTTGCCCTGATTCCTAATCCAAATTCCTCCTGAGTCCTGACTGAGCGAATTTATAATATTTTTTAAGATAATATCATAGACCTGATCTCATTATACGAACAAGTATATTAGTATACAGTATAAGGAGCGGGAAGGGGATTGGACCCCTAAGCCTCGGATTCCGGTTACTTGTATACGCGGTAGCATCGGCGCCGGCTGGCCTACTATACGGCAAAAGCGAGTAAACGTAACATATAATGGCTGGCGACCAAAAATAATTGCTCCAAGTCGCCTCCAGGTCATTGACGATTGGGGTAAAACATTATATTCATGAGCTGCTCGCAATTCTTCGAAAAATGAATGTCCCTGCATCAGACTCCCAGAAAACCGAAAAAAAAATCCAAAATTCAAGAATAAGAAATTAGGGGGAATGGTACGACCTCGATAAAAGATGCAGGGTGTAGTTGCGTCATTACCCACTTGTGGGACTAACGCGCAGTATAAGTTGAATCCACGTATACACGAAAATCTCCACTCGCGCGCCCGATTCTATTGATCTGTTTTCTGAATGAAAGCTGCAAGGCCGGGAGACGTAGTTATATGAGTGTGCGTTTATTTCTAAATGGCACAGCACAAGCAGGCTCTATATACTAAGGAAAAAGCGTGTTTACATCTTTCTTTCTTGTACTCAAGCTAGGCAGCAAAATCGTTGCCCTAAATTTTCAATACTTTATACACCTATTTTGTGTAACATCGCAATGACGTCTGCACCGATTTCGTACGTATAATATATATTTATTTCAGTGTAAAACTTAAAGTTCGCAGTTCTTGTAGTACGCGGTATCAAAGTATATGTAGTATGTACTGCATATTACTACAATCCTACAATGGAAAATATTGTAAATCTCTTGATTCTGATAATACCCCACCGTACAAAAAATTCCATTTAATTAATAATGAGCTATAATTTATTTAGACTAAATTGGTTCAGTAGCGGATTTTTTTTTAGGGGACCCGCCGCCCCCCTCCCACCCCCGCCGCCCCCCCCCCTCCGCCCCAAAAAACAAAAACAAAATAAAGCTGCCTTTTTTATGAAATTTAACATTACATTTTATAAAAATTTCCGGGGGTTTCACAGAGAAAATTTGACAATTATATTCTTCACATTTACGATAATTTGACAAAATTCACAAAATTTGACTGGAATTCGGAAAAAAAAATTCGCGATTTTTTTTTTTCTATCTATTTGATTTTTTAACTTCGCGGTAATTAACGACATCGATCGATATAGTCATAACCCGACCACGGGGTGGGGTCGGGGATTTACATTTTCCCTCAGGGACAGGTAGGACCCGTATGAGAGTTCTTTAATGTGCAAGAGTGCAAATGGGATCATACACAAGACTTCGGTTTAAACTCGCATCCAAAGGAGCCGCAACTTCAAGAATTTCACTCTCAAAAAATATTCTTACCATCCCCAGCCGGGGTTTGAAGTTTGAACGGCGGACCTTCCGGATTCAGAGGCAAGGGTGCTACTCTTTTTAGACGCGAGTTCGCTAACCCTCAGCTCAAACAACCTCGAAATGTCTTAATTGTTATTTCCCTCGCATTAGATTTTCTACTTTACTTTGATACCACACTTCAATTTCGTATATATATAGCCTACCTTTTATTAGATAATATGCCTCTCTAAAAAGACTATATTGTCTTACTCTGACACGCATCTTAACTGTATATAGGGCCTATATTCTATTTTACATTTTCCTCCAAAAAGCAGCGCGATGGAGTAAATAATAAGTTTCCCTTCATTTAACAGCATATAGCGACGTTCCAAAGTTGACTCGACATTTTCCTGACAGCCCAAAATAATTCCAGGTCTTACAGACTGATATTCCCCTTGGTGATCGATCCATCGTCTCCCCATATCAGAGCTCAGGCCATCCCCAAATTACGTGGTTTTCTGGCTCCACTTCATTCATATTTTTATTAAAGCATGCATTCATAGGAAGCCAAGAATCGATAATCCCAAGTATATTCTAAATAATGCTCTATATTTAGGCTATATACGTTTTAACGAGCTATAGACGGCACGAAAAATCAGCGCATTTTATCAATTGTAAATATTGCTATTTGACTTTTAAAATAGCCACACCATGCAGTAGAATCTTAGACTGCATGGTCTAGGGTACAATTTACGCGGAGTATTTCAGGAAACTTGTAACAAAACAAGTGCCGTATTATACCTTATCTACAGTATGCAAAATACAGCACAATCCATTTCTGGTTTCAATGTTATTATGATCAATTATAGCATTCTTTATTCCGATCTATCTGGATACCGTAATAAATTTAATTGAATCCCAAATGTACCGGTACATCATAAATATTCGATTACCCTACTTAAGCAACTATAATGGTCTGGGTCAATATTATGCACGGTAAATAAATGCTTGTGTCTGCTGCAGGTATACAGTTAAATTCGAATAATCAATAACCGAATTCAAAATTACCGTATATATCAAAATAATCCGGTATGAATCCCCCCTCCCCCTATAGGCCAATACCTATTAATATCATATTTTGTATTATTGCGGTACGTAGTTATTATAGGACAATTATTCGTCCCAAACAGAACTCGTTCCCGGTCAATAATTCGTTCACAACAACTCGTACCAGAGCAATATCTGTTTCTCCGCGAATATAATTCATTTCGTACGAGTGTTTCGGGTATTCAGCAAGAATTGTTGATGACGAGATTATTCTGGGTTTTAAATTTAGGGACGAATTGGCTTGCTCGGGAACCAACTGTTGGGTACAAATTATTGCTGGGTACGAGTCGTACCCCACAAATCATGCATCAAGAGCAAGGGGATGATCAATTCAGTCAGAGACTCATAATAAACTTAATAACGATTATTTAAGCTGTGGTTCATAATCTTGCAAATAAACTTAAATTTGCTAACCCACACTATTTAACTTATTTTGATCACATGAAAACATACTTAATAATAGGATAATTGTGTATTAAATATATAAGAAAACTCGGCAACTCGCTAATAGTATTAATTCATATTCACGTATTAAGACTGATGTGTAGTAACTTATACTATAGTATTTAATAAGTTATTAAATGGTTTTTACTCAATCCTACGATCATTCACGTGATTTGTCATCGAAGCCGAGTGACTTTGGTTTAAAATATTTCTATCTGACGTCATTACGGGCTGCCTTTTACTCTGATGTTTTTATTTTTTTTTCCCAGAGATAGATATATATGCGCAATTTCGACGAGTTATGCACGCCACCCAACGTCCAGATTTAGATTTTGAGCAGTGTGTTCCGAATATTCTTAATATACGTCATCAGCACTACTAAACTTACTATGCGATGATACGCAAAACCAGAAGAAAGTTCATATACAGGGAACAATGCACGTATAGTCCGTCCTTGAATCTTTCGTTTTCCCAAAAATAAATGTGTATAGGCTAAATTACACGGAAGCCTAATTTCACAAACATCTCATCATTGCCTTTTGCTATGCTGTATAGTATACACATACACCGTTTTATACGATAAGCGCTTACTCATCAACTGTGTGTAGCGGGGAAAATATATAGTACTACGAGAGGACCAACAAGCTCCTTAATTTTTGTGCATGGATTCTCGGTATACCTGAATAGATAGCATGCGTCATAGTACGTCCTACTGTATAATGCAAAGGTACATTTATAAATCTTCAAAGCATATAACCCGACGACGGAGTGCTAGTGCGCTTTGAATTTTGCCTTGGGGACAGGATTTACAAACCTGTTAAGTGCTGTAGTGTAGGCTATAGATAGCCTATTAGGGTTCTTTAACGTGCAGTGCAAAGGAGGTCTATACACAATACACAAGACTTATACGGTAATAGATAAGATAGGTTTAAACTCTCATCCGAATGAGCCGCCATGCTCTTCCAAGAATTTCACTCAGGGTACCGAAATTATTTCCACGCACCCTCGCAGCCGGGGTTTGAACAACGGACCTCCCGGATTCAGAGGCAAGCGCACTAACCACTGAGCCATATATTGGGCCTGGGGTTTGGGGCTATAGCTGCTAAGTGCTAATTGTATGCTATGGGGAAAGTGAAGCGTGCAACCTCCAAGCTACTTGCTATGGGGCTACAGTTAAATTTTCAATATCCTCTGAGCTCTGACTGCACTATGTGTGCATCTGTACTCTGTATAGGACTAATTCGCACCTAAATTCTTACAATATGAGCAAGTGAAGCGTGCAACCACAAGCCCCTGGTTACAGTGCATTGTTATAATTATTGACCGGGCACCACATAATAGAGTTGCATGCTGGACAGACACTAATAACAACACCCAACCAGACAGGATGTTAGACCTATACAGACTAAGGTCCTACAGGCCACCTGCTAGTCCAAGTCCTCCACCCCCACCGTCTCTTAAAAATTATCCTCGTTCTATTTTTAAATGTCCATTGTCCACAAAGATCGTTGATATAATAATGAACATATTACTAACTTATAATAACCTTCAGAATGCCCTATATCGTACGGGGTACAGTTAGCAAGTAGCAACGTATGCTAAATTTCTATATACCGATAGACCACCTACATTAGCCTACATACAACGACCTAAGTACGGTACTCATCGTCATACCCTAGCGCTGTTTACAACAACTGAACCTGTCAGATATATTGCTAGAGTACTAGGTATACAAAATAAATAATAATAACAGTAATTACTCATCCAGGCTCTCTTTTTACTATGGGTCAAAACAACACCGAGCTATAGGCCTACTATACTACTACTAGCCATGACGTCATATCCCGTAGCCACATCATAGTACGTAGGTTGTATATACCGTAAATAAGAAGAACCGACCTACCGATGCAAAACGGACACTTTCCACATAAAAAGAGAGGGACCTAATTGAATCAGTTCTACCTCTCCCTTTATAGCTGGACACGTCATAGCCTTAGTAAACAATATACAGTAAATCCAGGTACCGTAAATTAAAACGCGCGAGTGCAGTACACCCTTCCCGTATATTATTGGGTCTTGTTCCATGAAATCAGGACACATAATTATAGCCTACAACAGATATATGACTAATTTTTCGTATATGCTGCATCCACACAAACAAGTAGCATTGTGTATAAATACGGTAATAGGCTATATCTACTATAGGCCATTAAGAGTACGATTTAAAAATTACGGTATCATATACAGATTAATCACCCGGGGATGTGTATTATGCACAATGTTCCCAAGGTCCTTAGGCTACTTGCCTTTCAATGTCAAACTACGTTTAGATTTTATTCCTAGGAATTAAATTATCGATATTGTGTGCATGACTGATATTTTCGCTTTATGTTATTTACCGGTACTTTTTTTTCCCGAATTTACCCTATCGCCTTATACTCGAATTATAAGGAAAACCGGGGCAAAATCCTGGTCTATATTATAGAGGTGAAGGTCTAGGAAAAAGTGAACGGAATAACTTGGGTTGTTAATTACGTGTACGTATTCCCATAATTTACTTAGACACTGAGCCTGTAATAAAATTGTTCGTTTGTTGATTTAATTTTTTAACGCCGCGAAAAGCGGCAACGATCGAGGGTCATAACCCGACGACGGGGTGAGATTTTAATTTAGCCTCAGCTAGACAGGATT
The DNA here is from genome assembly GCA_034698405.1 of Symphylella vulgaris. Lineage (NCBI taxonomy): Eukaryota > Metazoa > Arthropoda > Symphyla > Scolopendrellidae > Symphylella > Symphylella vulgaris. Next base: position 3,242 of record JAQGBM010001321.1, on the reverse strand, counting down.
TACAGACCTGTATCCATGAGGGTTCTTTAAAATGTGCAAAGTACATTAGGGGATCTAGTACGTCACAAGACATCGGTTTCAACTCTCATCCGAAGGAGCCGCCACTTCAAGAATACTTCACTCACTCGAAAATTCTTACCAGTCCAGCACAAGCCGGGGTTAATTGAACCGCGGACCCTCCGGATTCAGAGGGAAGCTAGCTATAACCACTGAACTGAACCATTGGGGGTTTGAAATTCTGACCATAATATGGAAAGGTAAAATGTCCACAAACCCTTGGCCGAGATATATAGGCTATACAGATGAATTGACTGACCTATATGTCTGGTCGAATGGTGACCCTTTTGCACATGAATCATTCGAGTATAATTAAGTGTTAATTTAAAAACAAATATATATCATATGGGAAATCAACCCACACATTTCTTTTTCGTTGTTAAAATGCGTCATTTCAAATCCCATTTCCGTTAAAAATAAACTTATCGTGCTCTATTGAAAATAAAAATTTAATTTACTATAGCTTTTGTACAGTTAATGTGTGTTACATAGCCTACGACCTACGTTATATATACCGCGGCTACGTTTGAAGACTTTAGTATAGGCTACTGCGTAAATTGTCTTATTTTTCAATTTAACTTTATTTAGCCTACTTTAAAACGTTATACACTGGCCATGCACTTATACTGGCTTATACCTGAAAATTTTAATAATACCGTAAAGCTAAAATATTAGTACTATAATTTAGTACAGTATAACACAGTTAATTATAAGCTCAATTTTAATGTCTTATAATCACGTTTGCCCGGGCATGAATGTAGGCTACCATGCATAGATCTACACCAGATATTTTAAGAACTATGATACACCTAGATCCGAAAAAGCCTCCAATCTAAAATTTTCTCATGCAAATATTAAACCTAACTATACTGAGATTCGAACAGCTGCTATACCTCGGGGGTCTGTGGGTAGGCTACTTATTTTTAACAACAACAAAAAAATGAGAATACAAAATATTGGTACTGTACTGTACATACTGTTTACTATTAAGCCCTATAGTGTGTTGAGGTTTAAGGCTTTTTTGAGCTGAGCTTGAGCAACAACGAAAGGTCATACCGTAATCTGGCGGAGCTAATGGAAATATAATATTGAATTTATCTCTGAGATGATAAACATTAAAAAAAAGGTTCTTTAATCTGCAGAGAGCAAGGATATCTACATTATCACAGATTATAAATATTCTATATAGATTCGATAGACCCTTCCTGATTAATTACGAGTATATACCTAGGCCTACTTCATTCACTCATCTATATCCCAATGAACCGCCACTCTTTGGATTTTCTCATGCTAAAATTCACACCCAAGTCTAATTCAATTGGAAATTTCCACCCGCAATTTTTGGGTTTAGTCTAGTACGCCTGAGTTCTATTTTAAAAATCCATAGTGCATTTAAAATTAATCAAACTCGACTCTTTTTTTTTTAATTCGTTGATTTGAACATCATGGGAGTTAATAGAATTAATCAGTACTGTGCTATTAGTTATCTGACTGTTCATCCATTTTCAGTGCATTAAACTGTGCATCCACGAAGCAACTGGAACTTTAGACCAAAAGGCTGTGTTGCCGGGCTGACGTATTTTACGTGATGCCGGAGCTGAACTGCTTTTATATCTGCAGATGTCCCCATAAAAATTTTCGCTCGTTTTTCACCCTCTAAAATAAAATTCATCACTTTTATACTGGGTGGGTACTTCTAGAGTGGCGATATATGCCGGGGGAAATTGGCCAAGGGCCAAACGGTCTTTTTTTTTTTTATCCTTCAGCTACTAGTACTACCTCCTCGTCATTTCCAAATACTCTTCTAAAGACAAATTTGATATTCAAATTTCACATCGCATGGCAAATAACCGTCGAACCAGAAACAATATTTTCGGATCTATAGCCTAAGTTATTCTGATGTCTGACCTATTACTCTTGACTAGATAAGTTATAGGCTACGTACTGTACATATACCGGTGCATGCAATAAAATTCGAGATTTTGAACTTTTACGTTTTACCATATGGCATAAAATTTATGATCTTATTGGGATTAGCCTTAATGGTTAATTACGGCTGCAGAAAAGAAGCAAGCAAGCATGCAGCTTCTCCGAATTTTCTTAATTCTAGACTCTACCACACTTGTCTAGACCTATAGTTTAGACTATTAAAGCTCTAAGTAGGCTATTGGTACAAATAGATCTACGATGCTTAATTGTTAAATTAAGCACATTGCACACTCTACGTATTATCTAGACTGTTTAAATTTATAAGTTCTAAGGTTGAACGAGTAACCTTTTAAAATAATACAGTATAAATATAATAGGCCTAGGCTATATATTATATAATAATTACTTATGCTAATTGCGTTCGGCTCCTATAGTAGGCTCCCAGGGTCCCAGCTATGACGCATTGCATTCAAAAATAGATCTATATACGACACGTACGATCGAGGTATATACAAAATATTATATTTCTATTTCATCTAGATTCTAGGTCTATTCAGAATTTTTTAAAGGAGCAAAGGGATCTACGTTGGACCGGGATTTAACGGATATAGAACCCGATAAGTCGATATTATATATCCGGAAATACGACCCGTATCATCCCACTGTTGAAGAAGTCACAACTTGAAACTCAAAAGCCCTTAATTAGAAGCAATTATTGCTCAACAAAGTTGCAATTTAGGCTAAAATGCAAGTTATCAAGATTGCCTGCAAAATTAATTAAGCCCCCAATCGGCAGTTCAGGCAATAACTTTGTCCAGCCATGATATAGCCTAATTTAAGTCCCTAATTACAGTAATTAGCATATAGTCCGCATACATTTTTTGAGTTATCTGGGGCGAGTTATATCCGTCACCAAAACTCCGGAGTCTTCCCCACTGGAAATACACAGGAAACACACCGGTGTTTGGATGACGAATAACGAGCCCCTGGGGTAAACAAAAACAAAAAAAAAGTGTTCATTACAAAATTTCGATAACAGGAAAACGAGTTACGAGAATGCAAAGTTTTTAAGCTTGCATAAAAAATAATTAATCGAAAGCATATTATCCTAGTAAAGTATCTATTCATGATCTAGGCCTATTGTTGTACAGTGTTCCATCAATGGTGATTCACCTCGTATAACTAGCTCTCTTTCTCCAGTTACTGATTAAACCCCCAACGAGCAAGAAATATAAATTAACACTATTTTTCCTCGT
>JAQGBM010001320.1:0-10915 GCA_034698405.1 Symphylella vulgaris | reverse complement strand
TATGATACGAATAAGTATTTTTCATTTATAGCGTGCTGATGGCCTTAAAAAGATTGTCGCTTGTCGGCATAATAGACTACAGTATACTGTCACACTGTCATAGACGATGAAAGTACAGTAATTTGCTTTTCGACTAAATTACACTTAAATTCTAAGTCTAAACAACTTGCGTGCAGCATCTGTCCTTCGGGATATAAAAAAAATTAAATGTTTATATTTTTGGTTTTTCTCTTTCAAAGAGCATGTAATATTACAAGAGTGTAAAAAACCAGCTTTTCGCGCAATACATCTGGAACTGATCCAGAACTGAGGTGTACGTTCCGCGTTCACTCAACTTTTTAAAGCCAAGTAAAACAAAGTAGTACAACCTTAATTTAGAAAATCCAGACGTTTGCATATCGCCTTTCAAATTGAGCATATCTGATATTTACGACAAATATAATTTCTCATCTAGGTTAAACTTTTATATATCCATCCACCGCCACGCGGTTGTTTCGGAGTTACGGATTTCGCTAGAACGTATACGGTATTCCTTAACTTTCCCCAATGTTTAAGTATCTTCGTAAAAGGTTCATATTCTCTTGGCAGCCGCATTTATTTTTGGGGCGAATATAAGTGGCTGCTTCTCAGTGCTTACAAACGGTAATTGGTCGTCTAATTTATTTTGTTTACTTTGTAAAATAAATACAAACTTCCGGGCAAAAACACCGGTGCCAAAAGATAGAAAAAACAACAAAAACTAGAGTTGTTATCTAATTCTGTCTACACAAAAATACTAATACGTTTTAGAATTCAATTTAGCAAAGTCTCAACACTGATATTGTGTCTAACTTAGAATATACGCCTTTCAAATCTTGAACAAATTTGTCAAACTCTGTCGTCGTAAGGTATATTCTTGACGTAAAGAACTTAAATTAATATTTTCTGTCATCCAACAGGTATTTCGAAGGCGTTAGTCCGGATAGCGCTTGCGATACGGATTGGAGTTGCGGGTCATCTTTAGGTTCGAGTAAAGGTACGTTTATACCATAAACCCCTTTTTTTTATTTTTTTTTATTACAGTATGTTAATAATGAATATTTAAATTATTTCAGTTTCTGACAATGATACGATAACTAGCTGGTTCAATCAGGATAGACTAACTTTAAAAGAACAAGGTAATCTTCGTAATTATAAATATCTGAATCCTGTACCGTATTTAAAAGAATTAATGTCAAGAGAAGACTTACCTTATCTTGATTATGTACCGAATTAAATTCACTTTTAACTATTTTACAGTTATTTATTCAAACCTACAACGAGATGGAAGTGACAACGATTCTGGTATTAGTTCGAAAATGACTAATTCTACGCTAACGAGTAACGGCACCCTTGGAAATGAGAGTAACCAGAGGTAGGATAATTAAAAAAAAAATAACTTACCGTAAATACTGAGGTATACTGTTTATGTTCACTAAAACACATAAATAAGGATGAAAAAATATTTGCAATGCTTTCAGCATTCCAGATGAGCTAATATTTAATATTTGTCAACATAAACTCTAAATTACGTCAGACTTCATGTTTTTCTCATAAAATAGGCTACAAACAGAAAACAAATGCAAATAATTCAAAATATTCAACAGTTTTAGGTTAAACGACAGTCTGTCTTCGCAACCAAAATGTCACTCAAATTGGGAGTCGAAACGTCGAAAGTTCCGATGCTCACCACCAAGAGAGCAACCTGCAGAACTTTTACAGGGACAACCTCGGACCTACTGGTCATACGATATGGGAACCCTCTCGGCTCATTGGCCAAACCAGCCTCCACCTCAGAGACCTCTAGCCACCACCCTCATGGAATGGTACGACAACTTACTGCGCGAGGTAGCCGCCGACGAATCCTTTATGACCGTTTACGCACGTCCCGTCATGGTGGTCAGTCGAGACTGCACGCCGGAACCGGAAGTATCGGGTAGACCCAAAGCCCGATCTCTATCCGTCATTACCGACAGGTCCAGTTCGGATATGAGTGACATGCTCTACGTCCACGCTGATCTGGCCAAGATAATATCGGAGTCTGAATCGGGTGATAGTAGACCTCCCAGTCTCCATTCCTCTCATCCTATCTACACAAATTTCCTCTCCACTCATACTCTGGTCACCTCTCCCGTCATAAGTTCCACAAGTTACTCCAAGCCTTGCGAAACTAGTAGTTCCTCCGTCCATCTTTCAACTCCACTTTACGTCAATACCGTAAACCCGGTTGAATTGAAAACGGACTCGTTCAAACTGCCTAGTTCGCCCAAAGTCCCTCCTTACAAACCTCCTCCGAGTCCTAGAGTTCCGCCTAGACATAACCCACCGTCCACCACCGATCAGGAAAAAGGATGGAAGATTTCCCCCAAGTTTTCCGAATCTCCGAAACAAAAATCACCGGAAAGCAGGTGCAATAGCCAAACTAATCAGTCGCCTCAAGTAGTAAGACAACAACAAGGATTACACAGGTTTCCCAATATGGTCTTGTATCCACCTCCAAGTCCATCTAAGGAGCACAAGGGTTACGCTAGAAAAGCGAATTACGAGGATATGGATGAAATCAGCGTAGAAGAAGTGATCGAAAGTGAAATACCAGAAGGTTCGTATATAGGCATAAAAGTTCTTTGAATTTTACTCCTTAATATATTGACATTTTATTAAAATGTAAATTTTTATTATTACAGCGTTACCAGGTCCAGTTGGTATGTACGCAGTAGTAAATAAAGCAAGAAAATCATCGGGATGCATGGCTGAAACTTCGCTCTCATCATTCAGACATGATATAGGATTAGAAGACCAGCCACTCTATGAGCCACCACTTCCTCCCAGAAATTACAGAAGGTAAGGAAAAGTGAAAAAAAAATATATTTTGGTAGACCTAGGTTATAATAGTCATGCCTACTTTTCACTGTGCAAAGGGATGGTATTCGAGTACAGTACATAATACAGAGTACACCGGGTATTAGGAATATTATGCTAATAAATTTATTTTAATTTTTTTTCCAGTGATGCTATGAAAAATTCTTGCAAAACCAAGCTAGTAAATCGAGTCCAACTGATCACAAAAACAGCTAGAAGATTATTAAGGAAAGCCCTTAGTTTGGAATCTGTAGATAGAAAATCAACTAGCAGGTCGGACTTCTAATTATTTATAGAACATTGTAGAAATTTGTTATATTTATTATTGTAAATAACTTAAATAAGATAATAGACGAAATAGCCTACTTAGGGTGGAATCCAGAATACAAAAAAGAGAAAGAAGAAACACTAAAACGGAGAAAGAAGCGTTTACGTGAAAATGCTTACCGGTGCTCATTCCCAAATATTATGTCAATCAGATCCTCTTCTTTCTCTATTAATATGTGTTTCCGGATTCCACCCTTTGTCTGTGAATGGATTGAATAAATTAATAAGCATAAAGAGGCCTTATAATAAAATAAACTGTGGAACTATGGAAATAATTCAAATAATGGAAATTAAGTTATCTTATGCAAAGTCTAATCTACTCGATGAGATTAATAACGATTGTCCTAAGATAGCACTACCGGTACTGTATACAAATTAATTTATTTCCACAGTTTAATTTTACCAGATTATAATCACTACGTCCTCTAACTTACAATATTATAGAGGAGTCAGTGATAGTTCTAAATAAATTGTACAAAATAATAATAATTGTATAAAAGCATAAAATCAAAAAAAGCGAATGTAATATCATTAATGAGATCTCAACAATATTATTATTATACTGTTCTTCGATCCATTGAAGGAAAATAAGCGAATAAATTTTTTAATATATATGAGTAATTTGTGTTTGCATTGTTTGTTACTTGTATCTTGAGTCAACCCGTACTCAAACATCATTTTATGATATTAACTTAGTCAACAAAAAAACATTCATTTGAAAATATTCAAGGTTTTCTAGCAGCATGATTCATTTAGTTTTTAACTCGATAGCCTACACTGGCACACTGAGAACCATTCTATTTTGAGCATCCCACAAAACATGCATGTTAATATTCATACGACAACATTAATAGTTGCTAATATCGATGTTTGACATCATTATCCTTACCGTAATATATTACAATACAATACAGTGCAGTATAAGCTATAAGTTACGGAGTCTATTTATGTTAGTTAAATGTCAAACACCCGACTACAGTATCAGCTTCTAACATACGCCGGGTTAAGTAAACCTTGGACTAGTCCAAGAGTAAACTAACGTTTATAATACGGGGTCTGTTTTCTTTTATTTTTTCCCAACGGGCCATTTCTTCTTAAAAATGTCCAAAATATTCAATAAAATTAGGCTACGTGTTTTATCAGTGTTTTATCAGTTTTTTTGAATAATTTGAAAATGATGCAAAATTTCGAAAAAGTACAAAGCAACTGGGACAAGAGAAATTTGATTAATTTTTTTCATTTCAAAACAAACCGAATTGAAATCGGAATACCGGGACCGTGTAATCTTTAAAATACACTTCAGATCATTTCAATCCGGTTTGTTTTGAAATAATTTGACGGCAAATCAAATTTCTGTGGTCCCTTGCTTCGTGCTTTTTTTGAAATTTTGCGTCATTTTCAAATTATTCGAAAAAATGTGCTTTCACGCGAAAACTTGAATTATAACCCCTTAATATCAAACACAGCCCAAAACAGAGTAAGGTACTGATTTTAAAAAAATTGATTAGAAGTAATATTATCAATCTTGAATATAAATTTTATTCACAAATTCTATAAAAGCTATAAGCTCTACAATCGTTAATTTTTAAGTACAAATCATATGGAATTTATTACAGTTCTAAAAAGAAATCGCTATTGTGTCAATGTCATATATTATGTGCAACAAATACGTACACATATTTCATATGTTTATTTTTAGTTTTTCATGTGTTTTATTTCAGTTTGTGTTTGTGAATATTCTTTTCTAATTGTAGGCTACACTTCAAATATTTTTTTATTAATTTAATTACCGTAATTTTCATTTAAGTGCAATTCTAGAACTAACTACCTGATTTGCACCGTATATTTTAAATACATTACCGTACATCAATCAGGCCATTAAATGCTTTAAAAGCTTCAAACGAATAGTTTGGTTCCCTACATTTTAAGTTAATTTATTGCACTTAAATTAAGCTTGGGCCCCGAATGAAGTTTTACAAATTGATGTCTTTGGCAGTTTAACTTGGTTAAATAAACTAACATTAATTTAATTTGGATTTTAAGATAGGTACTTTGTAATAGTCATGGAGGACACTTCAAACTAACCTTAAACTTAAACCGTACTTTACTACAATAAGTTATTAAGTAAAAGATGCTTAGGTTACATCAATAAAGGTTAGGTTTGAATTAATTAACTATTCCTCAAAATATGATGGACTATTTACAAAGTACTATAGCAGGATGACTTTACAAGATGCAGTTTTGAATTGAACATTAAAGTGTGTCTAACACACCGTGATTAAATTATATTACGAATTAAGTACTCATGATGCGCAAAATTCACGCCAAAATACTAAGGAACACTTTTTTAAGTCAAATAATTATAATTAAATTTTGTCATTAAATTACAGTAATTAAAATAAATAATATTTTTTAAAAATATTAAGATATGTAAATGTATAATTAAGACTTTTAAAAAGTACAATAATTTAAAATAGACATTATTTGTAAATTAAGAAGAAAATTAAGTACGAATGATTATAAAAAAAAATTAAAAATATACATGACTTAATTATTAGACTTTTGGATACTTAGCTTAAGTAGCTAACTTTAACTTAAATACCATTATTTTTTTAACATTTTTTTTTTTTCGTTGTAGCAATTATTCCAATTAAACATTTTAAGTACGTTGTGTGGTGGGACTAAAACTTCGGAACAGGCAATTTAAGAGCCCATTATTTTACATTAAAACTAAGCAAGGAACATAATTTATAATGCACTATCTACGTGCAATGGCTAAGACCTTTAATACCTATATCACACGTTGTATAAGCAGGTACATGGGTCTAAGATTTGGCTACTACGGACATAAATACGTTTGTAGTTTCTATTTCTATCAAGGTGGGAAGTGCGAATCGGGACCTGTCCCGTTAAACCCGTTTTGGGGATCATCATTATTTTGAGATCCGTTAATAATTATGGTGGGGATTTTTTTTTTGGCGGGGTTGCAAATTACCCTAATACTATAATTGGTCAAAAAATATATAAAAAAAAAAGCTACTCGATGGGTGGTCATACGTCAGGATCATCGATGTCATTTCCAGGTTCCATTAATAAACGAGTTTCCATTTTGTTTTTGGATTGCATTCTGAAAATTAATAAATATGGATTAAAAAAGTAGAGCAAAGGAGGTAAAATGTACCTGTAATACCGGTAATTGTAATCGAAATTTTCCGGCAAATTACAAAATGGATGGGAAATTTGAGAAAATCCGAAATATCCAGGAAAATTGAAAAATTTCCGGATATTTTCCAAAAAAGCATGAAAATTTTTTTAATTACCAGAAAATTTTTATTATCATACTACCGTAATAGGATAAAGAAGATTATGATTTTTTTAATAAATTTTTGGAAATTTTCAAAATTTTATTTCCTGGGAAATATCCAGTAAATTTTCCGGAAGTTTTAGGCCTGATATCAAAATTCCGAAGAAAATTTCTTACGCTTTTTTCTGCTTGTCTTTCCTGCGATGGACCACTCCATCCTCCTCATCCATCATCCTCAGAATCTGGGCTTGATCGCTCGAATCGATTGGGGCGATCGATATGTCCCGAACGGCTCGAAACTGACCGCAATTGTTGAGGTGCTCGTTCTCCAATCGAAAAAAGTTCCAAACAAACCTCCTAAATAAATTAAATGTTCGATTCAATATTTGAATAATCATGATTCAAGGGTAAATGTAACAATTTTAACCTGAAAACTTCGAGAGGAGCAAGAATCGTAACCATGAGGTCACTAAGAATGTAGCCACTTTCAGTGAGCGAGACGGAGAGAGCCCAGCCAAATCGTAAAATAAAATCTTCAACTACAGCAAAATAGTAATATCCCTATTTAAAAGAAAGAGATAACAAAATTACTGTAATATAAATTCCTATTAGGCCTAAATAATACTGTATGATAAATTGATATTTACTGTAGAAGAATACACAATTTCTTCTCTCAGGAACCTATTTTCTCCAGCATTCTTATCGAATAATCCCCAATCCATCTTGATGTCCCACATATAAGCGTAAAATGAGCTGACACAGGACGAAATGATCCACAAGTAGAAAAATGGATTGTTTGTAGTGTCTTCGTATTGGCCTGTTCAAAATAATTACATTAATTAAAGAATGAAGGAGGACTAAACAGAAATACTGTAGAAGTTTTTTTTACCTCTATAGAATGCATTGAGAGACGAAAATAAGACTACGAAGAAGGTAGTAGAATATTTGCCGGCGTTGACCAAGTGAGGAAATGCTTCCTTAGAGTCCCTGTAACGCCTCAGACACTGCGCAAAACGGAACCAGGCTGGTAGACACGTTACGATGGGCCTAATACCGTAAGTCCGCTCCATGCACTGAGCAGCATCTATTAGATAATTTATTAAATTTAAAAATTTGCCAGGAAGGGTTTAAATCATTTTAGTTATATTTCAGGCTAATTCGTGAGAAATTACTCTCGACAAAATATCTATATTTTCCGTCATTGCCGCGCAATTTTTTTCCAAAAATTTTAAATATACGAAAAAAATGCTTTTGAAAATTCGAAAAAAATGGCAAAATTTACTAATAAATGACAAAGCTTGGCAAAGATCGTAAGTAAATCTGAATTTTTCTTATCCCAATGTAAGCAATATTGCACCTCCCCGAAAAAAACCAAACGTTTTACCTTTTCCCGTTCTGTAATCCCATTCGGGATTGCTGACATAGAAGCAAAATAAATAATGCATATCTTGTAAGGCAGGCACTAGACTGTTGAGCTGATCAGCCAGCCAGAAATCGGCAAACCCGACATGGAATAACGGTGCTGCCATTATTCGACCCTGGCAACAAAATAAAACATTTTTTGAGATGTTCCTAAAAGCTCAACGAAAAAAAAAAACACTTACCAGTCTCCTGAGCAGCCAGAACCTGGCTTCGTGTCGAAAAGTATACGTTGGATTAAACAGAAAAGCTAACATGATGAGGGTGAGGGACAATGGGTTCGCGTAGGCTGGAATACTCAGCGAAGAACTGTAAAGAAAGCTCAAAACGCTTATAGCCCAAAGAACTCCAAATATGGACGCCATCTGCAAAATAAAAGCTCCAATAAGATAAGATTTTGTGTTATTACGGACATGTCTGTCCTCAATATATGTTAATATTATTTTAAAGACGGACAAAAATCCTTTACAACGATATAAGAACCATGAAAATCCGTTGAGATATTTAAATATTTGGTTTTCATACTTTTCAATGCAATCGTCGATGACTAAAAACCCTTTTTTTAAACGGTAGATTTTTGAATATAAATATCTCGGCTATATATTAACGGATTTTCATGATTCTTATATCGCTAGAAAGGGTTTTGATCGTCTTTAACATAGAATGAGGGCAGATAAATCCTTATGATTGAGGGAGGGCAAGGAATGAGGTAACAAAATACCTCTATTAAATGCTGATCTGACAAATGGTTCCTAGGATCTAATTCGAAAATGAGGACATGGTTGACTCCAGACGATCTCCATCCATGAACGTTGATGCCCAAGAAGAAAAGAAAGATGATGATAAGTAGAGTTGGTCGGTAAAGACGAAATGCTATTCTCCAATCATCTCCTCCCTTGTGGAAAATAGCTAAATACGGGAGTTCAAAAATACCGCACATTACCTTTAAGTTTTCAAATTAAGGTCCACCAGAAAATGAATACCTGACATTATGACGGCAATGATAAGTACTAAATATGCTCCCAAAAATAGGCCTACTTTAAATGTAGTCCATGGTGACCTCTGAAAAAATAAGTTTCATCAGTTTTAAAATGTCGAATGTTTATCTTGACCTTTCAGTACCTGATCAGTTAATGGAGGTACTCGTAGCCTTTTCATAGCTCTCTGTCTATCTCCTCCTTCTAGTTCAGATGTTACTAAACTCTAAAAACCAAGAAATCCATTAATCTATGTACTAGCCTATGACCTATACTAAAGAGATACTTACCTCAGTTTCCTGAATAACCTTGTCTATATCCTTATTTGTATGGAAAGGGGCAACATCGATACATGTTTCACGCCATTTCACACCCCTGTCTGTATTAAGTAGCTACGAAATTAATTTATTTTTAGTTACCGTTATTTATTTAATTAGCCTTTCTGTCTGTCCGCAGTCAACATTTTATTTTACCTTATCGTGTTTTTTCAGAATTTTCCTAAACCCGGTAAAATTAAGATTCTGGTAATTCTGAAGTAGAATTAAACTTAAATAAAATTCGGAAAAGGCCAACTTGAGGTCGTGCAACTTCCTCGTTTGATGGGCTGCCATTTTCGTATCCTGGTCTCCTAGAATCCTCTTTCTTAATCCTATAGGAATACGTGCAGGATCGTTCTTGCCAGAATACTCGAGCAGTTCGCTCTTTAAACTTGCATATTTTCTTGTTGCTTCGGCTAGTTTTTCTGAAAAAAAAAAAATTCAGACAAATTTAAATTACAAGAAATTTTTTATTATACTGTAGTACAGTATTTAGACTTAGAGTGAGTAGAGTTTTTAGTGTGAGTGACAACGAACGCCATAACCTAACCTATGTTAACGACTGAGTCAGATTTCAATCTAGTCTACTCGTATGTATCATGATCAAGGGCTTCATCCCCGGCACAAAGGTTCTTTAATGTGCACAGATGAACTTCGTCTCGTTCTGAACAGCCTAAAAACACCCTGAAATTCTTACCAGCCTCAGACGGTATCTGAACCACAAAAGTTGGGTTCAGAAACAAACATGCAACTTCCAATGCATTGATTTTTTATTATTAAAGAAATTATTTTACTATCAGTATTCAATATTCATGCTATATGAATCAAGCCTATCGTATTTTGTATTTATTGTAGGTTAGGTATAAAACGAAATACTGTAAAGGAATTCCTCGATATAAAATTTACACGAAGAACGGGTTCTATATGTAGGGTGTATCACTGTATCATTTATATTTCAGCTTTTACGTCGTAACATGTAAGTTATTCTTAATTCATAAAAAATATATGTTCATAGCCTACCATATAAAAATTAAACATTTTATTTTTAAAAATGCAAAGGATTGTGTTTGAGATATTTTAAGACTAAGAGTAAATAATTTATGCTCGAAAATATTGGAATGCAACGCTATACACAGCAACAGAGAAAGTTGGTGTATCCATATTTGTCTACACTAACTTCACGATGTGTAGAAAATTTCAACCACAAAGTTAAGAAAGTACGGAAAGGTATATTATGTACTTATTAAACTTCACAATAATGCAGCTTAGCGAAACATGACTAGCATGGATTACAGTAGAGGAAATCTACAAAACTATTTGTGCAACAGAACCGTAATAATTGCAACTAGTGTAAGTTTTTACGAGTGCGCTATACAGTCGAAACCGGCTATTTAACGAAATTCAAGCGACCAGAAAAATCACTTCGTTATATCCGTATAATTACGCTCTACCCGATATTTAACGAAATTTCGTTACACATAGCTTGTAACAAAATTTTTCTATATCGGTGTTTTGGGAAATGACATACTGACGTGCAATTTCGGCTTTGCACTTTGAATTTTACGCTATACTCAACATTAATAATTTGAATTTTCCTATACATATAGAGGGAACGATTTTCGTTTCAAAATTGTTCAAATCTGTGGGGAATTCCCAAAATTTTAGGCCTTATAACGAAATTCTAAAGAATTTAC
>JAQGBM010001319.1:0-10918 GCA_034698405.1 Symphylella vulgaris | reverse complement strand
TTCTGCACATTAGTACAGCACAGTATTCTGCACATTAATACAGCACAGTATTCTGCACATTAGTACAGAAAACAAAAAAATTTTTAATGTTAAACATGTAATGTTAGCAATGTTAAACATGTTAGCAATGTTAAACATGTTATCAATGTTAACAATGTTTAACAATGTTAAACATGTTAACAATGTTATCCATGTTAAACCATGTTAACATTGTTAAACATGTTAACAATGTTAAACAGGTTAACAATGCTATCAATGTTAACAATGTTTAACATTAACATGTTAAACATGTTAACAATGTTAAACATGTATGTTGTATTTTGTTTGAAAAATTTACAATATTAATACTAATGTACGTACAGTGTTTTTTTATGATTCTGTGATGACATGCTGTACTAATGTGCAGAATAATGTGCTGTACTAATGTGCAGTCTTACCGGAAATAATCTACTGGGATCTCTTTCTGCTTTCGACTACAATCGTATATTCATCCTCGTGTCTAGATTGTAAATGTCGTTGCATTTGTGTATTTAAATAAGCATTTAATCCGATTTTCCTGCGAGATCGACGGATAACTTTGTCACACAAGATACAAGAGACTGTTCCCTGGGAAGAATCGACATCGACAAAGTAATTCCACAGTGCACTGGTCCTCTTAAGTCTGCCGTCATCTGAAAGAAAACAAAACCAAAATCATTAAAAAAGAGCCTTTAAAAAAATTTGCTTAAAAACATTCTATCTGTTTTTCAAAACTTGACTTGTCCATTCTATTTGAGGGTCATAGGTACGAGTACTCGAGTAGCATGCTTGTTCTCTGCCTGCAGTGCAGCTGTTAGAAAACGAGTATGTTATTCATACATACCTATGACCCCTCAAATAGAATGGACAAGTCGAGTACTGAAAAACAGATACAATGTCTTTAAATTATACGCAATACTGCATAAAATAATATAAAAGTAGGAGCTTTTAAAGTGTTACAAATTTGGTATAGAGTCGAAGAATAATATATTAAATGTATACACAAAATAATATACCTAGTAAATCTTATTAAAATTCTGCTTTAAAAATTTGGCACAAAAACCTAATTGAAAGGAATCGTACTACAAACCTTTTTTTCTACTTTGCGAAAAATTCTGACCTTTTGCTGTTTATCCCTGTAAATATATGCCATTATGCCTCTGCTTAAATATCCTCTTGTTTTGATCATACGAAAGAGAGTACACCGATTCGATATCCAGAAAAAAAAGAATTCCACTAACCTAACAGCTCTGGTAATTATTTTGCACAACCGAACGGGTATGAGGATTATCAGCAGAACGGGTATATACGTTCACCCCCATGCGATAGAGTAATTTTACCTTTCTGATGATATTTCCTTTTTAAAATAAATGGCAGATCACACCGTCGAAATTCCTGGGATTTTAGGGGTTCTAAAGTTGCGTAAAATATTCGTCCTTCCATAATATAGAAACCTATACAAACTTCTGGGGCTTATTATTATTATTTTATCTCCGTTTAGGCGCGGAGCTGCAATTTTTGAAACGGAAATTTCATCAGAAGAGAATTTATATTTTAACTCCGTCATATAGGAAGGAAAACAAATTCAAAACTTTATTATAGATACTTTCATTTTTAACTTAGGATTTTCGGTCATCCAAGTTCCAACCGGATATCCAACGCCCATACATTCAAACTAGAAACGGGCGCCAGGTGATAGAACACTTTGAAGTACTCTGAAACGGTTACAACAGAAATGCTCTAAATATACGTGCTCGTCTTTAGGCCTACATATGCGTTTAACGTGTTCCGCAGATTTAAAGAGTAAAAAATACTCGTAAAAAGCTATAAATGAGAAATATTCGTTTTATTTTACCAAATTAAACAAACTACACAACTCTTATTTTACAAACTTTCTTAAATATTTTTTTTAACAAGTGAACATACTGTAGATTTGCTTTTTTCTTATCACAGTATAATCTTAAAATAATTTCTTTTTAAATTTACATTGCTTACAAGGTTTATAATGAATACAGGCATATTTGTACTTAAGAGTAGGTATTGGATGTCCTTCCGGACCACAGGAGGTTGTGGGATAATTGCGTAGTTACTTCTACCCCCGGGAATTTCCCCCAGTTTCAGCCTCCAAAGTAGCTGGATTACAGGAGCACGCCACGGCTCCCGGCTTAACTTTGGTACTGTACCTTGGAACTCAGGAACCATAAGGGCTATAGCCTAATAAGCCTATAGACATGTTTACTTATTTATTTTGCTTCTCTAACTACCCTTAGGCTGGAATTCATATGTCCGCTTAGACTCTCTAAGTCTATAGACTTAGGGGGGACTTCATGAATTCGACCCTTAGCTTATATATAATATCCCAGCCCACGCACAGACACAAACACAGACGAACATTGGAACTTTTCCAGAAATGCATTAATATCGCTAACTTTTATTTCGCTTAAATTTCGTAAAATGCCCCGAAATGAAAGGGGGTTCATCCGTCGGCTTGAAAAGAAAACAAAAAATTGATCCTTTTTCCCTCTCACGCCTCTTACACAGAAAGAAAAAGCACGAGTGTAAAGAAAAGAGGATCGAGTCTATTTATTTTCTTACATCCCTATTTTCTTCTTCCACCAACGGATGAACGGATTTTCGTCACAGAGTCGACACAGGCCTTTACCCGGTAAGTATTTTAAAAGTTGATGTGGATCTTCCCATTGCATTGTTTTATTATTTTCTAATTCTCTGACCGTTGTAATTAATAAATCAGGCCACCTATCATGGCTATCCAGGCCCAGGCTCTTCCTTACCAGACAGGACCGGGCACCGCGCTACTGAACCTAAACTTTTAGATTACCGTAGTCTAGGCTTAAACATGGCTTTAAAACTTACTCGTGAGTTTTTGACTTACTTCTCGAGGTCTGTTCGAATTTCTCGCTCTTCTTTTTTCTCTTCCATTTCCATGGTTTGAATAGTTTTCCTAGCGCAGCAAACCTGCTCTTTCTTTCAATCGGTGGAGTCCTCATTAAAGGTCCAAGGGAGCCACCCCTCACCGATCCATTGTTCTTCTTGGCTGAAAAAAAAAAGAAGAATATATAACTTATAAGTTATTACTTCTTTGATGAGTAAATGCACTCCAGTAAATGAACTACACATGATTGTACGGAGTACTCTGTTTTCCCTTCTTTTATCTCCTGCTAAGTAACTTACTTCGAAAGTTGATAGCAGGTACCAATGTAACTTTATTATTTTAACCACAAAATAATGTTTGATAAGTTCATGATCTAAAAAAAACCCAAAACCAGCACAATTGGCACACGGTATATTTGTGGATAACTACCTCGTACGATCGTACTATTGGTTTATCTTACATTTCATTACTTAAACGACAAACAATATAAAAAACAAATAAAGTCCCGTATTCATACACACAATTATTGTTACTAATTTACGAAGGTTTATAATTTATAGATGTAACTTGCAGGAATGCGGACCAAAGACAAACATTAGCCTTAGGTCCACATTCCTGCAAATACTATAAGTTTTAAAATTATAAATCCTTCGTAAATTAATAACAATTGTGTGTAATATGAATACGGGACCTCATTTGTTTTTAATATTGTTTGTCTTTTAAGTACTGTAATGAAAAACCAATAGTACGAATCGTACGAGGTAGTCATCTCCTTAAATTATATATTTTAACCCACTTCCCTTTGTCCGAGAGAGTTTAAATTTGGTACACAGCTTATTAGTCTAGCGGAATTAACATTTTAATCATATCAAAATTTGTAGGGATCGACAGATATATAAATAATATACTGTAATAGTATAGTTATATGCCGATACTTTATTTTGTGTTCTTATAACCCGAAATAATAATGAGCAGAGCACAAACAAAATAAAAATAAAAAATTACGTTGCAAATGTAAAACTATGACTTTTTTATGACAATTTTATTTTTCTATATCGGCATAAGTTTTTTGCCGATGCCGATGGCTCAAATTTGCTTCCATCGGCGCCGATGCCGATACATCATACATCGGTCGATCCCTAAAAATTTTGTACCAAAAATTTTGTTCCAAGACTGTGGACAAACTGTACCAAAAGTTTTTAAAAAATTCTACCTATTTTAAACAATTTCCTCTGTCCTAGAGCTGAAATTTGGTACACAGCTTGGTCTAGCGAGACATTTTAATGTATCATTTATTCATTTGGTACCAAAAACCAAATAAAAAAAAAATTGTAGCCTACAGTACCTACGGTAGTACCGGTAATTATTTATTATGTACGAAATAAGCTATTAATCGGTTAAATTTTGGTACCGCAACAGATAATAATATAGGCCTACTTGTTACCTAACTTCAAAATGTTAAAGCGTCTCACCTACTAGTCTCACCCACTTGTTAAGCCTATTTTTTCTTGGTTGCCGCACAAGTATGAAATAAATGATTCGTTAACAAAGTATTCATACAATTTTCTATCAGATTAAGTTACTGTTAAATTAATCATATTTAATTTAAAATATAAAATCACTTCAATATAATGAATAAAAAGGGGATATTAAATGTATTAATAATGTAACAAGATAATAATCAACTGCGCTCATCGCAACAAACTATGGGAAAAGTGGCAGTCCCTGCCAGAGAAGTCAGCTCACATCTCGAAGTGCTCCATTCATTGTTTACTGCTTGTTTATTGTCTTTAATACGAGTGTCCGTACAGTATCTCAACTAAGTTATAAGACAATTACGGTATAATTCTTACAGGGAAGGGTTTTCATCCGCAATGAGGACTCCGAAGACACCCTTTAAAATTTAAAATATTAGCATAACCATATGTACCAACACTTTAAACTTCTGCGTCGCGAAATATAATTCAAGACCACAGTGCAGGTGTTCCTTAATCATCCCTAAATATTAAAACAATAATATATGCTAAAAAGGATTTATGCTTTTGCGCACTGTAATTAAAACGTTCTACTTAATCCTATGCTGGTAATATGCCAAATTTTCTCCAATTTATGAGAAGGTGCATACAAACTACAAAGGTATAGGCTACACCCAGAAATTATTATAAGTTTACACCACCAACAGTGTTCAGTGTCTATAGGCTAAATGTGCTAACCAGCAAAGCCTGATATAAAAAATATACCGGTACTTTACGTACATCTCCATCCTCATTATGGATTAATATTAGGCCAAGTTAAAGATGGATTAAAAAAGAAGAACCCTTTCCAACCATGTAAATCATGAAAATCCGTAGACTTGTTATAGTTGAGAATTGAGATATTTACAATCTGGTAACATTGATGCACCCAGGTTGTATTTTTAAACGTCGACCTAAAAATGAGAGCAAACTTTAAGCGGCCCGAGTATGGAATTGAAGCGCTCTGATGGGCTCCCCCAACACACAGAGCTAATAAGTACTGTATTATGACTATTAAACCCAGTTATGCAACATGTTACGTCTAGTACTTGATACGATATTCTAGACACGGTCCATTCGACCTGGTCATGCAACCTAGTCATACATCATTTAATACACACGCAAAATTGTATTATAATAGTTTTCAAGCTCAAGAACATTAAAACCAACCGACTAGAAAAAGAATAATAAAAATTAACATAGTAACACGTTTAAAATATCACCATCATCAAGCTAGCTCCAAAACTTAGCTAAATTACTTTCAAGCTAACGCCTATGATAATAATATTGCCAGAAATGTTGGCGTTGGCATACTTTGTGCCCAGCGAGTCTGTCGTTATCGTTATTTTAAAACTGAAAATGCGCTAGCCTACTAACAGACTTTGTTGTTTTAGCGTGATTAATAATGATTATTTAACGTGTCTTTCCATCTTTAGATGATATTCTTTAACGTGCGGATTAAACACACAACAGTAACACGAGCACGACCGGTATGACCAGCAGAGCCCTTTTCTTTCCGTTGTACATACCAGGAGCAATGTCCTTTGAAGTAAAATTCTCGCCCCAGCCGAGGCTCGAACCCAGGTCCCTAGGCGCGTCGCGACTTAGCTACTCTGCTCCCCGTTGTGTATGTTAGCCTTTAATCATTACATGTAACTTAATGCCCCCTAGGTGAACCCCATTTCGGGTATGTGGGCTGTTTAGCCTATTTTAACAGCAGCAGACGAAGGAGTTTTTCGAATTGCCACAGGACTTTGGCTGTTTTTGTAGAGCACACTGGCGATGCTCTGCCGCGCGAGCTCACCATTGGCTTAACTTGGTCTAGGATCCAACCCTGCTTTGTACCGTATCTCGGACTTCAGCTAACCTCTCTGACAGTTGAAGATATGCCTCTGACCTGTGGTGCTGAGGTTGTTTCTACCGGGCCTAATTATTCTAACACAACAAATACTAATAAATTTTCTAACATTTCAGGCAGTAGATTTAAGGAGTTAGGTATTAAGATTGGAACCATTAATATTAATGGTGGATATATTTACCTAATAACTTTTAATTAATTTTTCGCGCATTTTGAACTAAATTAGTAAAGAAATTTGCTACGTAAACAAACATCTGTTTTTCAGAAAAAAATTAGTATTTTCCTGTTTTTAAGGTCATGGGTCACAAAATAATTTTTTTTCTTAAACTAATTCTGTCGTGTTTTTTATCAAAATAATTTCCTAAATATTACTTTAATTTTTATTATTTTCGATTAACAATTTTTAAAATAATTTTTTTGCTATAATTTTAAAATAAAAAATTATTCGTCTAGCGCTCAACCAACCCAACTGATCGTTGCCATGGCGATTTATTTGAAAACAAATGTTTATCTCGAATGGATCTTGTAATTGTTATAACGTTGTTATGTGATTTTTCATCCGATGAATAAAGAAAAATTAAGACAGTGTAGCTAAAAAAGGAAAGAAGAATAAATATCTTCTAGGTGTTAAAGTTCTGTTATAATTTTGAAATCGCGAAATATAAGAAAATGGCCAAAATTTACACTCGTTATCAACATTTTGTTTGACCTAGGCCTTAGCTATCCTGTCCAGAAATTCATTTTTTCAACTAGGGCCTATTAATTTAATATACAATTGAGTATTATATATCATTTTAAAGAGATAATGTTGAAGTTATTATCATAACCTTTGTTTTCTACTGAAGAAATCAGTTTTTTTTTATTTCCTCTATAAATATTTAATAAAATAAGATCTCGCTAACGGGAGGACATATTTAAAAGAGAATATAACATAATTAGGAAAAAAAAGACCAATGTGTCAAATGTGATAAATTTATTGCAAAACAATCTACTACACACTGAAGAGTAAAAAAATCACGTAGCATATAAATCCAGAGCCCAGGAGGAAAAATTAAAAGACAAGAAAAAAGCACTCGAGGATCAAAATTTGCTTGTTTCACGATGGACCTGCAATCTGTTTTGCATACTCCATTGTTCAGGATTGAACAAAAGATTTAAATAATTAAAATAATCATTTCATGTAATTTCAAAATAAACTTGTAAAACTAAAATAAAGAGATGTTTCTCCAATGAAAATATTAAAGTTCTCGGCTAAAGACCTATGATGGACACACATAACTCAAATTATTTAAATGAATAAGCGTACTGGAAAACTTCCCATCATTTTATTTAATGTAAATGTACGAGTATATTCTAAAAACTATTTTTAAGACAGTTTTTGTCTAAGTCCCTTGTGGACTTTGTTATTTAGGGTTTTTTAATAAAACCATGATTTTCACCATACGCTGGTTATACGCGACGAATTTCCAGTCGCCGCTTTCATTTACACTACACTCGACATTGCATTGTGTGCATTGAGTTAGTCTGAGGTCTATAGGAGTCTAAGGAGTGGTAGACATATAATAATACGGAGTAGTGCTTAAAAATGGCTGAAAATGTAAAAATCATTCCAGACGGCTCACTCTTCCAGTATACGTGCACAAATCCGATATGTGGAAAAGCTACAAAATCGGAAAAACTATCAACTGATGATGAATTACCGGTGCGAGCGTGTGGTAACTGTGGACGATATGGAAGCATAATATAGCTCCGACACCGACAGATACACAACGGACCGTGTTTGTTCGAGTCATCGAAGAATTCAGTTTGACTGATCTTCCTGAAACAGATGATTATGTGAGACAGGGAATAGCAGAGGCGAACCAGAAGATACGCATACTGACTGCTGCTTTAAATGGGGAAAAAAAGAAGCGACGCGAAGAAACACGAAAATTGAAAAGTGCAAATGATAAATATGAAGCAGCAAGAGAAAAAATACATAAATTAAAAGATATGGCCAAAAAATATTCTGAAAAAATCGAAGATGAGAGTGACTAGGCCTAGCGAACTATTCAAACTTTCATATCATTATTTAAAAAAAAAAAGTCTGAGGTCTATAGCGAATAGCTTGACGCCGACAGGAACCAGAGTCCATCCTTATACTGCCATCCAGGTGGTGTTGCTTGGGCTCCCTGTTGTGATGGTGAGCGAACAGCTGAGGACTCGAATATTTCAGGAGAAACTGGAGATTCCGGTTAAAACTCCGCCTTTTCAGGCTAGACAGCCTAATGAGAGAAATTCTCACCCCAAGCTTTTCACTCATTTGTCCCCAACTCCTAGACCTACCAATGCTAGCCAGGCTGAGCTCAAGAGATGGAGACGAAATGCCAGAAAGTGCCAGCAAAGGTAGAAATTAAAGAACCGAAAACTTCCAGCTCATAAAGCGAGAGCCATCTTGGACAAGCGTCAAAGGAAGTACAAGAGACAAGCCAAGAAAGACGCTCAAAACTTGAGAGAAGCGGAAGCCAAGGGACAACCAGTGGAAAAGCGCCTCCAGGCCAATCTGCGGCGAATAGAATCCAACAAAATACAGGATCAATTCTACAAGGCAAGACAGCATCCACTTCATGCCTCAGTAATCGCCAATGCCAGAAGGTTTCTTCAGGAGCGCAAATTCAAATCATAATTATAATGTATTGTAGATGAATAAAGATGTTTTGTACTAAAGAAATTAAATAAAATAAATAACTATTCTAAAATTATTTAGAATAAATAAAATAATTGAAAACCGATTAATTCTTACAAAATTAATTCGAGTTAAAAATAAAGTAAAATTAATTCTTACAAAATTAATTAAAATACATTAAAGTTTAACAACTGATTAATTCTTACAAAGTTAATTAGCTTAGAGTTTAAATAAAGCAAAATTAATTCTTACAAAATTAATTACAAGTGAATAAACGTCAATACGTAACCATTAAATTAGTACAACCACATCCCAAAACATTTTGGTCCTTCGAGCAATGGCTCCTGCTAGCGCCATCAGGGCCGGTCCAGCAGGGGCTCCTGCTGGCGTTATACGGTCAGCTGTGGCTGATGCATACCACCAGCAAAACCAACAGCTGTCACAGTCCCTGCCTGTTCCATCTGGTTCGTAACTAATTGCCTAATTAATAATGGGAATTCCTCACCAGCCCAACAAGCCACTCGAGGGCTTCTTGAATTAATAAGAGCCCAAGGAATACAAGTACCAGAGGTCCCTAACCCTGATACCCCGATGAACCTGAAAACCCACAAGCAAAAAAGAGTAACCCCCATGGCCCAGATTCTGATGGTTGTGCATAGACTGAACTAAAAAAATGTTTAAAAAAAATTTACTAATTTGTTATTTACAAATTTACACTACTTTAGTAATTTACAATACTTTATATTTATATTAAAATACACATAGAATTTTTCTGTGAATAATAATTTTTACTTTCGTAAATAATAATAATAATTTAGCTTTCATTTGTAATTCACACCAAAAAAACTTAAATTAACAAATAAAAACACTTAAATGTATTTAAAAAATATATTAATTGCGCAGACTAATGAGAATGTAGGCTAATGTTTATTTTGTTATAAAAAATTTTCAAGGCAAAAAAGATTTGGCTCTTTAGGATGAGTCTTCGAGTTCCCTTTGTCTGTACATAAAGAACCCGTATGACCGTGACACCCTTTATTTTAATGGCCCAATTTTGTATGAAAAACTTGTCTTATAATCTCGAAGAGGGTGACATAAAACAGAATAGGAGCAAGCTTATCGATATATTGATTGTAAATGGGACCTTACAATTTGTTTATAATGCAGTAATTTTTAGAGTTAAAGGAAAAGAAAAATTAGGGAAGTAAAGTTTAAATAATGCGCAAAATCCTTTAAGTTAAACTAATTTTTTTTAGCTCTCTATTCATAAAAAAGAACATTATCAGTGTGGAGGAACTCTATTTGGAGTTGGACGATCTGGAAGTAATTAATTTTATTATATGGGACTCTTCGAACCGGTATTAATTTTCTAAAAATAATTTTATATCCACAACTTTAGAAGACTTAACGGGTGAAGATGAGGACGATGAGTTAACCCATTGGCATCAGACACACTCCCAGAAATAGAAAAATTTACACCTTCCTTCAATACTGTTTCGGATGAAGAAAATAAAGAGTCCTATTCATTGCCATCTCATGGTGTTCGTGTTCCTGTGTTGTTTTACGAGTCGGGTCCATCAACACCTGTGGATTTGGAAATTGTAAATGATGGAATTGTAATGCCTCTGAATCCGGAAGGTCCTCGGTTGAAACCCGGGCTGTGGCAGGTAAGAATATTCGGGTGAGAAGTGGCGGCCCCTTCTGATGAGAGTTTAAAAACGAGAGACTCAGTACTTTACAGTCGAGATTTATTTTATTTATTTTGAATCAAGGTACAGCAGAGCCATAGGCTCGTAGCCAATAAATAAAATTTAAAAAAATTAGGAAAGTTAAAAATTACAGTTATAATAAAAAATAAAATAAAATCGTTCATAAAATAATCGTTCATAAAATAAAATCGATCATGCAGCTTCATCGGAAAGCTTCTGATGATAAAATCTAGTGATGCGTTTTTTAAAGGCTTGAAGAGT
>JAQGBM010001318.1:0-10919 GCA_034698405.1 Symphylella vulgaris | reverse complement strand
TAATAAAATTGTTTACAGTAATATTACTCTTCGTATTTAGAGCAATTTTATTTTTAATATGGCCGTATTTAGAGCAATTTTATTTTTAATATGGCAACGATCAATGGCGGCGAAGCCACGCCTCCGCTGCAATCGTGTATACGGAAGGCCACAACATTAACGAGTTTCGCTCGCTCTCTATCGCGAGATGGAGCCACTGAAATGGAGTGTGGTACTCATAGGAATGCAGAGCACACTTTTGTGATGGTTCTTCCGTATTTATGTCTGTTTTATCTGGTTTTCAAGTTCGGTTCTCCTATAATTATTAATCCCAGCCCTTCAAAAACAAAACCAAAATAATTATTAATAATTCATTTTTCTGTAAAATTTTTCTAGGTGAAGCTATTCATTTAGCACGAGATTATGGTTACGTCTTAGAAACGGAATTTCCAGCTAGACAGATAGCCGAATACCTCACCCGACAGAACTGTACAGAACACCAAGATTACTACAGGAGAAAAGAAAATTTACTTGCCGCCAAGTAAGTACCGTAACTCAATCCTATAGCCTAGACTAGTAACCTGTACCTATACAGAGAGAGAATGGTCAACTCCATTTTGACTCCACTTTTCGTAGGGTCCTAAAAGATGCCCCGCAAATATTAAAACTATTACCCCGTTTTACAATATCAAAATTCGTAATATCAGGAGTATATCAAGGAGTGCGCGTTACTGCCTCTGTAGTGCGATGATGCCGAAATTCACCTAACTCTTTCATTCCGTCCAAAGATAGCTCAAGCATGTTAACGCGCTCGCAGCGCCAAGAAATCCCACATAGCGGTGAATTAGGAAAGTTCGTGAATTTCTGTTGCAGTTTCTGCAGCAGAGCACTCCTTGATATACTCCTGGTAATATTGATAATAAGTAATAGCCCCCGATACCCACGAGGCATCCCTCAAAACCCTCCGAAAAGTGGAGTCAAAATGGCCATATGTCCCAGTTGGCCAATATCTCTATATATAGGTTACTAGCCTAGACTATACCGTACGTAAGATTCCGTAACATTTTAAATCGCATGATGGCCCCTAGAATTAGCACGGACCTGTTACAGTTTTTTGTCAATGAAGTAAAACAATTAATACAGGCGTGAGCTTTCAATTTTTGGCTTCGTTGACAGAAAACTGTAACAGGATCTTTAATTTTAATTATTTAAAAATATTAAAATATATTTTAAGAAAATATAAAATTGAGGGTACCCTACAAAAATAACTGAACTTTCCTACGGTATCTATTTTATTTCATTCCTTCGCTTCTGCTAGGTGTGGGGACGCAGAGAAAATGACCCATTTCGCTGTGGATATTCCGCTTTTCGTTAAGCCAGAATGAAGACAGATTTTTTTTCTATTTTTTTTTATTTCAATTTTTTTTTATTTCAATTTTTTTTCAATTTCAATTTTTTAAAATTTTTTTTTCAGACATATTGCCAAAGAAATGATGGACCTTTTGACTCAGGACAGGTCTCCTCTCATCAATACCCGACCCCAGATTCTCATGGACCCATCCATGCAGCGCCATCTAACCCACTTCTCCCTGATCTCACACGGATTCGGGAGTCCAGCGGTGGTATCCTCGATACAGGCGTTCCTCAACTACCTAAACGAGTCCATAAAGTACCTAGATAAAACAATAGGAAATACGGGTGGTGTTAACCCAAACATGGACGGGAAAGCGAAAGAAAATGAAGTGAAAAAGTGACGGAGTGTGTTTAAAAACTACCTATAAAAATATTAGTTTAATTTTTTGTGTATTTTACATAAACGATAATACTTAAATTATCCTTCGTACATATTTTTAAGGCAACAAAATTAAGGATTGTACTTTAAAAAATTGGTTTAAAATCCTCTTAATTTAGCCGTCCGTTTTTACTAAAATTTGGCGGGAAATGTCTGCCATTTTGTTTTTTAGACATCAATTATTAAATATTGTCATACAAATTAAAAAAATTTTGTCGTCGTTTTCACTAAAATTTCGCGGGAAACTCCATTTTGTTTTGCAATTTAACTTTTTAGGCCATGTGCATTGTGCACAAAACAAATGTATAGAGACATTCGAACATATTTTGGCTTTTACTGGCCTGTAACTTATTTGGGCTTTTACAGATCATCCATATTAACTAATTTGCTTATTTACTAATTTGTACAAAAATTGGTTAACAATCTTAAAAAATTGCTAGTTTTTTTTTTTTGTTAGTTTTTTTTTTCCCCAACAATAGTAATTTTGGGAGGGAAGTCCCTCTTATTATTTCTAACACCACATCAAAGTTCTTGTAAACCTTAATATTATTCACTGTAAAAAGTAGTAAAACTTTAGATCTATAACAAACTAAATGAATGAAATTTTTTAAATACTCGGTATAAAACCTTGATTTTGTTGCCTTAAAAACTAAATAACTTAATAGAATGGCTTTATTAGCCTTGGAGGAATAACTTATAATCTCAATTGGGTTGCCAAATTAATTAACGAAAACATTAATAATTTTTTGATACGAATCTCTTAGTGTTGTCATATAAACCAGGAGAGAAAATAGCATGAAGAACAAGTAGAAAAAATATTGACAACAAAAAATATCATAAGAAAAGACTGAAAATAAATCATTAAAATTTTCCATGTACATAATATTTAAAAAAAAATTAAAAAAAATTTCCCCCCTTTTTTTGCATAAAAATACAGTTTTTTTGTATTGCAAAAAAATAATTTAAATTTAATTAAAATTTAAAAGGGGGAATTTAAAGGTGCAATAAACTGTTAACTATTTAAGCGTGCCACATACATTTACATTAATTTCCTGTAGTAATTTAGTAAAAATTGTGTAAATAATTTTGAAGAGCAACAACTTGAATGCAGATTAAAGTGATAGTAGCATGGTCCAAGATTTTTACCTTGTTATAATGAACAATATTATCTCACTTTCAATGAGGTATTTTGAATTTTGTTTAAATTACACCCCAAATGCACAAAAAACGGTTCCTTGAGCGTCAATCTGGACAATATCGCATCAAAATGGCATCTACAAACACTATGATACGATATCGTTCTAGTTGACAAAGTTTAAAGACAGAATTTCAATGGTTATGACGTCACACTGCCCGTTTTCTTACCTCATTTACAAAATGAAATTCGGTTCCCTGAGGTTCAATTTGGACAAAATCGCATCAAAATGGCATTCAAAGTCACGAATTACGATATCGCGCCAGTTGGTAAAGTTTAAAGTTATTCAGGGGACCGAATTTGAATGGTAATGACGTCAGCTAGACTGGCATTTTTAAAGTCGTTTTTAGTGCCTTAGGAGTGGAATTTTTAAAAAATTCAAAATACATCATGGAAAGTGGAATCATATTGTTCATAATAACAATAAGGAAAATTTTGGACCATGATGCTATCACTTTAAGTTTTTATTTTTGTTTTAATTTTTTTTCATTAAAAGTAAAAAAGTAAAGAACAAAAATTATATTTCAATTAAGGTGAAGTTAAAAATATATAAATAATAATTATATAATTATAATTTTTTTTAACCAACAAACTTTTAAAAATTAATAGTGAGTGTAAGACTAAGTGTAAGTGTGCAAAAAAAATTGAAATTCACAATTATTATTTAATAATTGTAAAAAGAGTTCATTCATTTTGATTTGAAACTTAACAAATTTTTAATATGAGAAAAAAAGCCAAATTTTGTGTGCAATTTATTATTATTTTTTTAAGTTCTGGTTTAATTAACTTACTTTAAAAAATTGGGTTGTGATTACAAATTTAATTTTAAAGAAGAAACCCCCCCCCCTCCCCTCAATCTGACGAATAACACCCTTTTCAACAATATTCAAGCCTAAGTTATCAGAGTTTTTTACATTTTAGAGTTCAAAAATGCTAATTTATGCTAAAGTATAAAGTAACTGATACTTATATTGTTGAAAGTGTTTTTTATTCTTCAATTTTGATTATATTCCCCTTAAATCAGGGGTACGTGAAAGAATGATAAAATTCAATTTCAAAGATAAAAGTATCATAAATATCCGTTACATTATTTCTGAGATTTTTACAATCATAATATTCTTTAATTTAAAATCTCTTAATTTAACCATAATTTATACTATTAAGTAACGTATATTTATAATACTTATATTTAGGGACAGGTTTTTTCCTCTTTGAGATCGTATTTTTGAAACTTAAATGTTACATTAATAAATATTTTTCGGTCAAATTAATATAAAAAATTTTGATTCAATTTATTTATTTTATTTAAAATTGTCATTTTCAGCTAAAATAACAGTATTTTAACCATAGTTTTAACAGTATTTATATTAAATATTATTTTTTCTACCTTAATCCAGCATTATTTATCATTAATTTTGTGCAATATTTTCGTTTTTTAATGATTTACATTAATTTTTTTTATAGAATAATTTATATTTGGCATAATATCCATCGTGTACAGAAAATAATGCTGACATTTTTTATGATAATTAATCTTTGTTTTAATTACAATTTTTGAAGGTATAAGTTTATTATCAGTGCCATTATTTTTTAATTAAAAATAAATAATTAAAAAAACCAATAAAAATAAATAATGGTTAATTCAAATGTAATAAAAACTCCAAAATTTTGCTAATTTATAGCCTAAAAAGCAAAATTATGTATTAAAAGCAAAATAATAGTATTTCCATGACTTTTTAAGCAAAAGTGATTGTAATGTATTGTATTATAAAGAACGTTGTTCATTAGAAAATAATTGTTTTTAGTGTTTTATTTTTAAAATAAGAAATTATATTAAGCTCTTTGGTGTTCTGCTTTGACTGGGTTGTTGGTAAAAGAACGTAGCGTTGCGTTGTAGCAGAAATCCCCATGCGTATCACGGGTCTAAATAAAATCAAAAATGGCGCCATCCACAAAAGTTAGCACATGACTTTTTCTGCCGGTGTAAAAAAGGTTCCAAAGTCCATTTCACAACAAGTAGTCCAAAGAAATCAGGAAAGGATATCGTAACATGAACTTTGAATGTCAAAATTTGATTTAAAATAAGACTGTATGGCTAAGTTTGACACAGATAAGAAGGTATTTTGAGAACAGACATTGAAGACGTTACAAGTCCGCTCTGCTAAAAAATGGGGATAGGTCACACATTCGTCAATGCAGTTATTTTTTCCTTCGACTTGATATTGTTTGGGTGGAAAGCATTTTTTGCCATAGTCGGGCGAATATTTAGAGTTGTCATACCACCCGCGCCCAAAACTATAAGGGGCGAAGTAGCAGTAGTTACCGGAGCTGGTAAAGGAGTAGGAAGACAGCTAGCCTATGAACTGGCTCGCCGTGGAGCAAAGGTGGTTTGCTTGGACATAAATCAGGTAAATTATTGTTAAAATCTCGGTTAACACTAGCCTACAGTTTGGGTATTTCGTATTTTGTCTATAGATATAGATAGGGGCGGCAGAGGTTAGATCTCCTCTCATGCTTCCCTAGCCTTATTCAGAAACGGGCTAGAAGGGCTAGCATTACCAGTGTTTTTGCCATCGCCTGAGTGACTTGTACTTTGAACTTGAATCCAACGTTGCTGGTTCGAACTTCGAAATTCGTTCGAACTTCGAACCTGGTTGAAGAGTGACTAGTGCCGGTTGTGAAATAATATTCTTAAAGTAGCGGCTTGTTTGAATGATAGACCGAGTAAACCTGAGGAGTAAACTGATAGCCTCAGAGATTATTGGCTAATCCACCTACACAACAAATTTGTGTTTAAAATTTAATAATTTATACATTATGACTTACTAGTTCAACAATATTCGTGTCACTGAAATAAGTTGACTGGTAGAAGGGGTGTGTTAAAAATCAGAATGACATAGCATTAATTAAGATTAATAGCTATACCTAGTATTGAAAGCAGTAGGTCTTGCGTATGACACACAATACTGGCTTAAATTAAAATATTATTTTATAAATGCACTCACATGGTCTTGTTTATTCATTCAATAATAATTTACAATATACAATTTTATTCTTTTTCAATAGGAAACAAATAACCAGACAGTGGAATACATTAAGAGTGTTGGATACTCTGCCATTGGATTTCAATGTGATGTTAGCATTAGGTCGGAGGTTGCAGACATTGCTAGACAGGTATTATGACTATTATCCCTTAATCCTTAAAATAATTTTAGCTGGAAAACTTGAAAGTTTTTAACAATAATTTTAAATATAATTTGTACTAAAATTAAAATGTGGATTTTGTCATAATTTCAGATTAGGAACCAGGTTGGGAGACCCAGAGTTGTGATAAACAATGCCAACATTAAACCTTGCCATCCACTTCTCAATCACAATGTCCTAGAAATTCAGCGAAACATATCTGTTAATCTGTTGTCACATTTTTGGGTAAATAACACTTACCGGTAACTGCAAAAGTGGATAAATAATGATGTTTTATCCACTTTTTAACAGTCCATAGCAAACGAGGACTGAAAATCTTACTCGTTAGTTAAATTTGCAATATTAATGTTTCTAGACCCTGTACGAGTTTCTTCCTCATATGATCTCATCTGGAAGTGGCAATATTGTGGCTATTGCCTCTTTTAATGCAACTTTTGATGGAGTTCCTAACCTAGTGCCTTATTGGTAAGTAGGCTAAATTAACCTTTTTTAATTTAAAGGATCCTTCCTCTAACTTAAAATGTAGAAGCTAGGTGAAATCCCTAAATTAGTAATCCCTTTGTTATTTTCGGTGGTTAGTGCGCTTGCCTCTGAATCCAAAGGTCCGTGGTTCAAACCCTGGCTGGGACTGGTAAAGAATTTTAGTGTGAGTGAAATTCTTGAAGTTGCAGCTTCTTCTGAAGAGAGTTTAAACCAAGGTCTTGTGTTGATCACCTTTGCACTCTGTGACTGTACAACATTAAAGAACCTTCATATAGGTCTGTAAATCCTGCCAAATTCGGCAAAATTCAAATCTCACCCCGTCATCGGGTTATTACCTTCGTTGTCGCTAACCGCGACGTTAAATCAACAAACAAACCTTATTAATTTCTGCTAAACATTTATTTTTTATCAGACTTTATTAATTTTTAAAACTTGCTTATAAATTTACGCTTATTGTGAAATTTAAGCAGCCCTGAATGGAGCGCGAAGACAGAAGAGTAACTTACGCTGTAAGGCTCAGTTCAGGACTGCCAAAAGTGTAAAGAAGCTTAATATTTAAAAAAAATTAATAACTTGATTTGAAATAAATGTTTTAAATTTCCATAAAAATTATTGGAGGTTCAGGGTTCGAGTTCTACTTATACGAAAAAATATCTACTTTAAATTGAAAGTTGAAATAACTGTGTATTTTTTATGATCCAGTGCTGCCAAGAACGGAGTGTCTGGTCTCATGAAAGCATTGAAAACCGAAATAGCGTCTAGCAGTAAAAATGCCAAAATCACTTTTACAACAGTCCATCTTGGATTCTTGTCTAAGAAAAGTAATGAAAGCACTTACAAGTAAGTAATTTTTTTTTATTTTTATGATTGGATCATCCTCGATAGAAAAAATAGGAATTTAAGGGTGTTGGATCGTGAGAATCGAAAGTATTTGAAAATTATGAAGTTTTGATGGTAGAGTAAACCCTTCTGATGAGATTTCCGGTTTATAAATGCTACTTTACCGAAGAATTCGCGAGATTTTTGGTTTTAAGGCCGGGCGAAAACGAGGACGCATTTTTGCGTCTTTCTGTCGGACGCAAAAGTGTGTTAATTTGCTCGTTACCCCTGAACAGATTTTGACGCATCAATAATACTGTATAGTGTATACAAATGTCTGTCTTAAAATGCTCTCTTCGAATACGTAAAAATAATGTTGGGTCGTAGCATGAAATTAAAAGCTAATTATAGAGAAAAACTGAGCTTTTTGCGTTCTTCTCCATTATCTTTAAATTTCATGCAGTGACCCCACATTATTTTTACGTATTCGAAGAGGTCATTTCAAGACTGACATTTAGATATAATATCAGCATGCGTCAAAATCTGTTCAGAGGTTACGAAACCAGGAAGCAAAAACACTTAAATTGCGTCCGGCAGCAAGACGCAAAAATGCGTCCTCGTTTTCGGCCGGCCTAAAGTTGCATTTAAAATATTCGCTCTTTCATAGCTAAGCCTATTATAATAATAGTGGCCTACAAACTTCTGAGGCTTTTATCTACGGAATTTCTTCTTTGGAGTAGTTTTAAAAAATTTAAGCACACTGAATATTTTTAAAAGTCTTATAAAATCCTAAAGTGGTGGACTGGTGGCTCTTTCTTTCGGATGAGTTTAAACCGAGTTTTAGCTTGTACTATCTGATCCCCTTCCTCTCTTCACATTAAAGACGCAAACATAGGAATCATACCCATAGCCTTGCTGGTTAATTGGACCAGGGCTTAAAGGTTCATCCCCTAGCGTAAATTTAAAAAATAATGTAAATACACTGAAATGCTGTACATTTTGAAATCATAGATATCCGTGGCTGGTTGGGAGGTCAGACATTAAGTATGCTGGAGAAACAATAGTAGAAGCCATTTTGAATGGGAAAGATGAAGTTTACATTCCTAAAATAGGATACGTTCTTGGTGCTATTTGGGGGTGAGTTTTTGCTATTATTTATTTTTGCATGTTAATTTTAAATTAATGGCTTGCATGACAATTTCGTTTTTATTTATTCCAGATTACTGCCATGTAAATTGCATGTTCATATCTATGACTTTCTGGGACTTATTCCAAAAACAATGAACACTACCAAAAATACGTAAACACAGTATTAGTTTTAAATTAAATTAAGTTATAGGGGGCCTACCAAAGAGAAATTAATTTTATTTAGCATTTTTATTAAGTTACTTAGTTTTGAATTATAACTCAATTTCATTTGCACATTAATTACCATATTTTTAAACCTAACCTAAACATCTTAGAAATAGCCTGGCGTAAATTTGAAAGTGCCAATACCATATAGGTTAGGTTTTAAATTAGATTTATCCTAAATTTTGTACTCTGTTAAAATTAACCTAAACTATAGCCAAGTAATTTAAAAGTTCCCCATCTAGAATTTTATATGTTTGAGGTTGTCAACCCCAGATTGTACTAATTTGTCCCCCCTTCCCCCGAAAAATTATACACATGCTACGAAATATTTTGTATAAACTAAAATTAGTTCAAAAATTTATTTCAAACTTTGTAAATCTGATCTCTGATCAATAATAATTTAATGCAATATTTATTTAATGTAAATTAAAAGCTTTAAACATGACACATAAGTTAATGATACAATGTACAAAATAATGTTCTTTACATAAATTAAATTTACAATATTAACATATTTATATACAGAATTATTAATATTTTATTTTGTTACGAAAAAATAAAAATTAAATTAACTATATTATAGTCATTATTATTACCGGTAGTTTGAATTTTATTTTAAGCATGGGCATGTTTGCATGATTAAATTGGTAAAAAAAAATTTACAGTATGATTTTATTGGGCTATTTTTAATTTTTGCCTTTACTATTTTGTCTTGAGGTAAGCTATTGTTGATTTACTTTTATAACAAGGAAGGTCATAACCTGCAGCCCAGGCATATTAGGTTCAGACCTGGAACAAACTAGAAGAAATCTGATTTTTTGCATATCGATAGATTTTTATACCCTCTATATTCTATAACATATCCAAATTCCCCAATCTTCCGGCGCGTGCGTCTTCAGTTATAAGGCCGCTATTTTGAAAAATGGTTGCCGTTTTTTACATCCGACATATAAATTATTTCGTTCTGGATATATTTAGAGATGATAATACCCAGATTAAAGCAAAGCAAAGATTTTAAAAATCTGTTGATAAATAATGAAGTTATGCATATTTTTAAAGAGCAGATTAACATGGCATATCTGGATCATAGAGTTGTTATAATGGAGTGCTCTTTAAAATAACACCCCTGAAATAACTTATTCATAACTTCATTATTTATCAACCGATTTTTAAAATCTTGACTTTATATTTTTTATTTTTGTATTCATGATCTGTTGATCTGGAGCATTATTTTATTTTGTTTAATTTTAAATAAATAAAAAAATTATTGTAGCCTAGATACAATGAGCAAGGGGGTCTACACAGAGCGACCTTGCCTTTATTCCTTTATCAAAGGGTATTGGGAGTAAAACCATAGCCTAAGTTACAGATCTAGAACACATGTTTGGTTTAAGCTTAACTCAGTACTTTTTACATACAATTCGCAAACACCATTTTCTAATTCGAAAGCAGAATTCAGTAGATTTCCGGCATGACTATTTTCTACCAAAAATAACTTTAGTTCTTCCACATATTGTACCGCTTCTTTCAGTGAGGATATCTTTGATTTCCTACTCCCTACTGTACTGGTATCTTCAGTATTGGTACTATTTTTATTTTTAATAAATTCATTTAAAATATGTTTTTCCAAATCAGTCAATTCCTTATCACAAGTCTCAATTTCATCCTCCAATTTAATGTATTCATCCGCACTCATTAGGTCTGATGTTAAACCTAGGTGTTCTTGTACCTTTGATACTAAACCCGATATTGAAATCTCCTCCTCAGGCTCAATTAACCATTCATTGGTCAACCCAACTTTGTGGAAACACATTGAAATTGTAGACGAGCTAACTTCTCTTATTGCAGTATGAATCCAGTTGAGGGCATCCAGAACTGAAACGTAATTTGTCACCTGGTCCCCCTTCACCATTTTAGCTAAAATAGCTTGTAACAATCTTTTCCTATAATTCATTTTAACGGATTTAATTATACCTTGGTGTAAAGGTAGTAGCTTTGAGGTAGTGTCTATGGGTAAATAAAGTAGCTCTATGTTACTTAAATCCAGATTTTTAATATGGTTTGTAGCATTGTCTAGAAGCAGGACCACCCTTC
>JAQGBM010001317.1:0-10921 GCA_034698405.1 Symphylella vulgaris | reverse complement strand
TCGAATTAGTAAAAAAACACTTGTTCCATAAATTCCCGCCTCAGGTGACCCCCTCCCCCCCTTGGCGTCCGGACTAAACAGGATATTAAGATTTCCATACAAAAGAGAAAAATTTCAGGAATTTTCTAAACCTAAAATCTCTACTGACTCGACAGAACATTCCAACCAGCAAAATCCAGGAAATGGGTCTTCACTACCGGACCAATTTTATCCTAATTTTCCTGTAAGTATACGATGTTATATTCACTTAAGAAAGAGCGAGGGATCTACGATTTAAAAAGAAAGTCTCCAGAAATCTTCTCATCCTAAAATTCCTACCCATATTTTATCGGAATTTGAAACCGAAACAATATTAGTCTTATTAGACCATCTCTTACCAGTTAGCATTCCAATAGTGGTAGTTTTTCCGGCACCATTGTGTCCAAGAAGCACTGTTATCTGACCTTCGTAGAGATTAAGTTTTAACTTTTCAACCGCCAACTTGCCTGAAAATCTCTGTTACAAAATAAAAGGGTACGGGTTTAAAAACTACGAATTAACCTCTGAAGAATTAAAGTTTTCGAACAGACCTTTGTAAGTCCTTTAATTTGAACACCAGCGCAGAGTCCTGCAGGATCTCTTTCGATATATTCTCCAGATTCTCCATCGGTTTGTCGAACCATAGTTTCGGATAACTCCCTGAATTTTCTCGAAAACCAAAATGAAGGCTGAAAAATCATTAAATCAGCAAATTTACGGTAGAAGACAAAATTGGTTTTAGGCTAATTGATTAAATTAGTTCCAGATTTTCCTGAAATGTTTACCTTAAAAGGGAAGTACCAAGGCAGAGGAACACCATATTCTCCAGGAGTTATAGCATCCAAGTAGAGCGAAATCATAAGATAAAGAGCCGAATCAAAGAGTAACATCCCTAATACGTGAAGCATGGTCCAGGGAATTTCGGGGCACGGAGAAGAAGCCAAGTTCCACCACTGTAATCCTTGTCCTAAAACAAGTTAACAAGGAAAATTAGTTCCCTGATTTACATTTTTTTTTAGCTTTAAAAATGTAGTTGATTACCTGAACCTTCCAGAATGCTAATAATCTGTCCACCAAACCCCATGGCCGAATTATGAAGAAGCGAAGCACCAGATAATGCCCAAGACGACATATTGTGTTGTCCCAACTGCCTGATCACCATGAATGGCAAGAAACTTAGTCCCCATAGGAGAACGGCTGCTAAAGCTCCCGTATTTGCTGAAAAACGTCATAGTATCTTTCTGAAATATCAGTTTAACACGGTTTGATTTGCTAAAAGTAACACTTACCTTTCTGAAATACTGAACTGATCATAATGCAAAACGTTATTCCACTTATCGAAAATATCGTTAAGAAGAGGAACATGATGAGTGGATCGCTGTACATAATGATAGACAGTCCTTCCGAATTAGTTCTAAACATGACAGTCACAACAACCAATACAGTAGCCATCCACATGACTAAACTCTTGGCCAACCATGCAGCAACGTGAAGCCAATCACTCAGTCCCATCATTCGCATAAATTCCTTAAGTTTCTTCTCTTTCTCGTAAACTAGATTCTTGACTAGATTCAGAACGGGGTACATGAAACTTAGAATGATGATAATGGAAAACCAGACTTGAAGGGCAGCTAGAAACTTATCGTCAACGTAAGAAGGATAAGGAAAACGCTGGACTCGAAGAGTGGTATGGTTAGACCAGGTTTTGCCAGTGGTTTGGTCTATGATGGCCATTGCCACAGCATTCTGGAGGGAAAGAAAACCTTCTCTGACGTATCCTAAAAAATAAACATCGAATCAATCATATTTATTATTTTGCTATATCGTCCGATATAGCATCTCCAAGAATTTTCCTATCCTAAATTTCGGTACCACATAATCGAGATTTGAACCCACGCAAGGAATAAGTTTATACCTGGATCTCCGCCATCGCTTAATTCTGGTTCCCTAGGTCCAGTATCTCTATAAGCAGGATGTAATAAACTAGTTTTCCACAAATCTTTTCGACTAAGTTGCTTAGTATTAAGAAACCTGAAATGTAATTAATTTAGTCATTAGTAATTGTAACAATATCGACAGTATTATAGGCTAAAAAGTATGCCAAAATTTAGAATAAAACCGGTAATCAATAAACAAATAATTTGTATACAGTACACTTGTTAATAGTTTAGTTTAAGGAAATGTTCATTAAATTTGCTTACCTGGAAGTCTGTTTTACACGAATTTTGATTTCAAGGTTGTCTGGTATGGCTGGTGACTTTCGGAAGTTATGCAGAAAGACAACTCCACCGTAAATGTCATTCGTCGAATTATAACGAATGTAGTTTACCATTTCTTCTTCCGTATTAAAGCCATGCCCTTTCAAAACAAGTATGTAACAGTTTTAATTATATAGTACAAGTCGTACAAAATGGCTGTACATTTTTTTAAATTTTACCAAACGTTAAAAACATTTTACGAATGTTGGGGAGTGACTAAAGACTGAGTAGGCTGCATAATTATACAAAAAACTCCGAAACCTTGAATATCAACTTACATTTACTCAGCTATAGTAGGGAAAAAATGCTGCTTGAAATTAATTTTTAGAAGTAACATTTTATCTACCTAGGCTTACGTTAACTTAAAAGTTAACAACACTTTAAATGTTATCTGAAGAATGTAAGAGCACATTAGAGCAGATATTTAAGATGAAATTCTTATCACTCAGCCTCAACTAAATTCGAACCCGTAAAGTTGGATTTGCAACCTTCAAACCACTGGATCGGCATTTGGATAATGGTCAATTATTAACAGAATAAAATGCTTATTTTTGCGAACTGTGTAGACTGTAGATAATAAACTTGTGACGTCCTTATACGTAACTACGAGTATATCAATGCCCTTTATAATACAGCTACTCCGAAGCTCCCTATTGATAATGTAATTCTGAATTATTGACCCAACGTGTTTTAGGCTAATGGGATAATTACGAAACATATGGACATTGCCAAACATTCAGCATTGTGTTTTAATCCAACACCATTATAATATTGTTTACTAGAAATTGGTCTATTCTTCTAAGTTAAATACCGACGCAAATGAATGAGTCTTTAGGTTTCACCTCCTTCCTTGGCCAATTTCGCATCAAGAAAATCATGATTTTTTTTTCGTACGCGATAGATAAAACCATTAATTCTAACTCATGCGAATATTCGGGCCCGTTAAAACCGAAATTCCGGAAATTTTAGATTTTCAAGTTTCAGAGTAAAATATTCTTGGGCTTATACTCGGTATCTCCCGAATTTCGACGGTGACCTAACATTTTAAAAATTAAATTTTCATCAGAAGGGTTTACTCTATCTTTAAAAAAATTTCGCAACTTTCATTTTTGTAATTGGATTTCCAGACGGTTATCCACGATGAAATGACCTTATTAAAATATTTTTCATACGTTAGATAATTATGTTGTTACATTACAATCACAATTCACAAAGAAATATGGTGGAACCAGAACGTAATAAGCATGAAAGTCCAATGGAATTCAATTAAAGCTATAAAGCAATAATTAATTGCTTGTCATGTTTGTAAAATATGAATTCAATTGAGGTTGTTTACTAACTTGAAGAATTTCTCCGCCATCATTTTAAGTTAAAATGAGTTAAAGAGGAATAAAAGCTGTTTCCAACAACGTTAGAATCAAGAAAATCCGTTGCCTAAATAATAGCTAAGATATTTATATTTTTATTGTTTAAAATTCTAGTGATTTAACTTGTTTACCATGACAACCGCCGATCAGCTGGGCGGAAAGGTATAAAAATAATTGTATTTTAGAACTTTAGAATGCAAATATCTCACCTATGGCTATAAAGTAACGGATTTTCATGATTCTTATTTCGTTGGAAAGAGTTTTATTCTTCTTTACATCATATTAACTTAAAGATGAGGGCGTAGATAGTATTTAATAAGCTCTCATTACGTTTCCTCAATCATCCTCCATACAGTAATCAGTTCGTGGTTTTGTTTTAATACATAGAATGGCCCCCGAAAATATAAAAAGGAGAGAGAATACGAACTCATTGGCGTAATTGAGAATTAGCCAATAAGTTAGTGGACGTGGAATGGAAATCCTAACTCATACTAAAAAATTACTTCGAGATCCTCTTTTTATACTCCGTTTTTTGTTTGTGGGTTACTACGCACGTCGTACACCCATGATTATTCCTATAGGAGGGAAAGGGGTTTACCGGCCCAGAATCCCGACTGCTAAAATCCCGTACGCTGCTTGCAGCAATCGACATGTCGGGATTCTGGGCTGTCGGGATTCTGGGTGAGTGTCGGGATTTTGGGTGTCGGGATTCTGGGGTAAACCCGATGATTACCGTATACTGTGTATACGAGTTTACCCCAGAATCATCATGCTGTAAATGATATCGAATTTATCGGTTATAATAATTATTGGTAGGTTAGTGCGCTAACCAAGAGATCATCGGCTTTCCAAATTTCTTTCGGAGAGTACCTAGAAGATTCCCATTTTGGACTGAAACATACATGTTTGCTTTTTCGAACAGTCCGAGTACGTATCCGATAGAGCCGGCATACGTACGTTTAAAGAATTTTACTCTGCTCAGAAATTCTTACTAACCTCAGCAGGGATTTAAACTTTGGGTACGGAGGTAAAAGCGCAACCTCGGCATACCACGGGCAATCCGAATATCGTGCCTGTACTAACTTTAAAGCAAAACTCCTTCACACTAGTCAAACTAGCTCACCATCATAAATTTCGTTAGCACATTATCAGTCAGGCTTTTAGGACAAGTTTTTCTGTATGTATGTACGGTATCTAGGTTACTGGTAATAAATGTAAAAAAAACCCTACCTTTAACTTCCACTTTGAGCATATTAGCAACCCTTTCCATTATTTCCCTCACTGGTGGTTCATCTGGACAGTAGGCCATGGGCCACGACCTCCAAAACACCCCTCTCGGTTTAGGCAGGGCCGATATATCGTTAGATCCAAAGAATTTAGGATCTTCTACATTTTCTGGAGGAACTACTCCTCTTAACCAGGATAGCATAAATAGGAAAATCACTGGAAGAAATAGTTCGATTATGGTATTTAATGGCTGCCTCCTCTGTAGAAGCAAATTTTTCCACACTAGCAGTCTGAACTGTCGCCATTGTCCCCCTACGAGTTCCAACACCGATTCAAACACCGCCTTAAACAGTTCCACACTTCCATTGGGCTGGCTTTCCTTCTTCTTCTCCTTATCGGCCATGGTCTTTAAACCAAAGTACCGTGGATATTTTTCTAAGGTAACCTATATCCAAGAAGCCGGGCCTTATCCAAACACGCTAATGCTGATGTGTACTAGAGCGCAGATGGGTACGTAGGCTGCAAAAAAAAAAATTCGGCTTACACAACCTCGATTCGTAATCAGCATATAGTAGTGTTAGCGTCGATGTGCTACGACTCTTACATTGTTTTTTCCATAGTTGTCTCTTGTGCCACATCTGCCGGAACAAAAGCCGTAGCATGAGCTTAATAATGTATTCACCGTATTATACTATAGGTTTAATCGCTACATCAACATACTGCCATATAACTTCAATCGCGACTTTTTTATAATGCCAATACATATAATTTTTTTATCCATTCAAAACTCTGTTATGAAAAATTAAACTATAAGTTAGCTTTAAATTTTGGAAAGCATGATTACAAAAATTACTCTTAAAACAAAGCGGAACAGTAGGGAATATCCGCGAATGCAAATTAGTAATTTAATGTATTCAAACACATGTTATTATCTGGAATTCACTTTTTAATTGCGACGAGTTCATAAAGTTCAAGCTTCCGCAAGACATGATGTCTCGTACGGTACTCGGACAGATAATATAAATATTAGTTATACCAATCCAAAATTTATAAGTTAATTATATAACTTGTTGTAGAAAACAAAATTTTAAAAAAAGATTGAAGCAGCAGGGTTAAAATTTGTTGTAAAGTTTAGAGTCTAGACTTTAGATACTTTATC
Source organism: Symphylella vulgaris (assembly GCA_034698405.1). Classification (NCBI taxonomy): domain Eukaryota; kingdom Metazoa; phylum Arthropoda; class Symphyla; family Scolopendrellidae; genus Symphylella; species Symphylella vulgaris. Next base: position 4,892 of record JAQGBM010001317.1, on the reverse strand, counting down.
CATTCTGATTTATAATAAGAACTATATAAAAAATATGAACTTTTAAAAGTACAGTATTTTTATAAGGAAAACTTTAAAATAATAAAAGTTTCCAGGGCATATTAATTATTATAGCCTAACTTACAGAAATAAAATTAAAAAGAATTGTCCGGTACGAGAAAAATTGAGGATTTGAACAGCATTGAAGAAAAGTTCCATTAGTTAGACCATTACGGTACCAATTATATATGATTGTAGCCTAGTATAGATACGAAATACGAGCAATTATTAATTATAATTCGATTAAAGATATATCGTGCTATTACGTAGGTATTAAAACCATTTAATAATAAATGTGTTACAGATGTCATGTGCTAATATCAGGGACAAGTGTTTGTTTGAGTATAATACCATGCCCTGGACTTTTTTATTATCGGTATTCAATATATTTCACGATAGGCGGCACTTATGTTACTACAAGTCACATACATGTGATTCACGGGAAAATATGAATATTTACAGATACTCCGTGCAAGTTTAATGTCGACGATGTAAATTAAATTGGATAGTAAAAAGATTTAAGGACGTTGCATCGTAAATCTACTGTATTAACTAAGAAAACAGTGAAATTTTTTCCTATGTCAATAAGAGAAACATTTATTTATTAAAAAAGACAATTTTAATAAGTAATAAAAATTACATATAATATTTGCAAAGAAAAAATATAAAAAGCAGCTGTTTTCAGTATAAAATAAAATAAAAACAGGTTTGTCAGTAAACAATAATCTCAATTAATAACATAATTTTCACAATTACAATTTTCACATTTAATTTCTTGATGGAAGCTAAAAAAAATTTGCTCTAAAACAACATTTGTTTTGAGCTTTGCTTCTCGTTTTTTTTTAAGTTAAGCCTAAGATCAGCTTAACATTGTTTAAAATAATAAGAAAAATTAATTTTGTTGGTCCCCCTTGTAAATAAAATTTTGGCCCCTGTAAAATATGGAGATATATTTCTTTCAAAACTACCGATATATTTATAAACATGAGCTGTTAATGGAAGCAGTAATCAAAATATTTGAGCTGCCATTTAATTTAAAATAGCCTACGTTTCAGCGTCAAAACCATACTAACATTAAATCTAAACTTTCAGTAAGCTTTCAAAATAAGCTTTTAACATTACACGAATAAATTTTTTAACATTTGATAGGATTTGTTAACGTTAATTCTTTACACTACTGGATCTTTAGATGAAAAGTTAAGTACAATAATACGACATTACTACGATTATACACTACTGTATTGTATTTACGGTATATTTAATTATTATTAAGTAGGCTAATATAAAAAATATGTTAAATAAATAATACATAATAATTTTAATTTTTAACTGTTTTATTTTTAAACGAGCCATCCCCATCCAGTTAATCGAAAACTGATATAATTTTGAGCCTTGAATATTTTATGGAGTTCGTCAGCCATTTTTTATTTATTCGTTCACTGCCTACTGTAACTTATACAGTAGACAGTGATTCGTTTGAAGTTCGCAGGTATTCTGCCAAGTCTGCCTACTTAAAATGAATCAATATCAATATACTCAAAAATCTTTCCGCGAATTACTGGTAAAATACGTAGGTCGAACAATAATCGGAAATCACATCTATAGGAGTTAGTGGCGTCACTACTAAATTGGCGCCCAAAACAATAATTTTAACTTTTTCGTTTGAACAGATATTTGATCGTAGGCTTTAAAAATACAGTTTACACTTTTAACATGGAGCTACAATAATTCTACATAATTAATATATATTTTTGTATTCTTAAATAAAATAACTACAGTATTTAAAAATAGATTTCGACATAAAAATACCCTCTCGGAGAATCAGATCTTAATATTTCTTACGTTATTTACACCATTTTTTAAACTAAAATATACGGTCTACTACTGCACGGCAGTGCTGATTTAATTATTATTATTTCAGACTTGTCCCGAGTCCTAAAAATACTGTCACCCACATTGCTCGTAAAGTTGGTTCCTGAGAATTTTGAATGCTAAATAACTTAAATGTGTGGTGGTCTAATCTCACAATTGTTAAAAAATTTCAGGAATCAATTTACAACGAGCTATGAGGACTCCTTAAGCAGGGGTTAGACAAGTTGAATTTATATTTAAAATGTATTGCAAAACGATTAATTTCAGTCAATTGAATAAAGAAAAATTTCATACTCAGTTCAGTATTTGTTAACAATTATTTTTACCTGTTACGAATTAAGGTAACTTTTAAAAATGTTTTATTTAAATATACAGTAATTAATACGTATTTAACTGGTAGCTTAAAACAGTCAATGTAATCTGTGGTAGTAGCAGGCCAACCTGATTATAAACGTATAGCAGCTGGCCAAATTGGATAAATATATTAAAACAGCGTAGGCGTTAAATTATCCGTCATTAAATCACAAACATTACGATAACATCGTTTTAACAATGGCCTAATAACCGACGTAAAACGATCAGTTGATTGTACTTCACAATTTTTTCGATTAACGCTTGTATTAGCTGCATCAATACAATCATTACTCATTAGTCATGCCTTTTACTCAAATGTATGGGAGTTATTAGTCACTTAACCATACCTACTACTGTACAGTATTTATACGCTAGCACAGTAGTATTTTCGGTACTATCGTTAATGTCTATATGAGGTATTAGAACCTCATATTATTATCTAACAAGAAAAGTACTTCTATCGTAGAATATCTCCGTACCAGTGATGGGCAGTAATTAATTACAAGTAATTGTAATTACTAATTAAATTACTCTAAAGTAATTATACGGTAATTGCTAACTACTGAAGCGAAAGTAATTAATTACAAGTAATTTAATTACTTTTTCTAGTAATTAATTACAGTAATTAAATTACTGTTAAAATCTTCGCTTATAACTACTTTTTCAAATTATATTATTATTTTTAGAAAAACATTTTTTCGACTTCTCTCTCTCTCTCTCTAACTCGTAAGTGCTTTTCATAGACGAGTTAGTGACTATTACTGGCACTGCATGCTGGAAAATTTGAAGAGTTGGAGAAGTAGGCTACTTAAATTCCCAAAACCTGGAGTTATTCACTTGGAACAATTTCCACACGTTAAATTATGTTTTGTTAGATATACTGTAATTCATCTTTCCCTAGCAGCGCAGCAGTGGAGCGCCTATTTATGTTAGTTTGTCCGGTCAAATATTGACGATTTGTTTCTGAAGATGGTAATGCTTAGAGCACTTTGCGTCAAAATAGATCTGTAATGTCCCAGAATATAAACGGAATTATTTTGCTTCAAATAGGCCTGTATAATGTATGAGCTTTTATCCTTTTATTATAAACTTAAAATTTGAAGTTCTTAAAATTTTTTAAACAGAAATTTCACTATTTTTTTGTATTTTATAATTTTAGAGAAAAAAAATAGAATTTTAAGAAAATAAAAGTTTAATTATGTAATAGCCTACTGGTTACTTAATATGAATTTTAAGCAGGGACAGGAATCGATAGCTTTTTCGATTCCGATTTCGATTCCACTTCTAAAAAAATCGATTTCGATTCCGATTCTGGAATCGAATCGAATTTTGATTTCTATTCCGATCTTTTATAAATTTATACATATCATATGAACATATGTTCCTATTCGAATAAATTGACATACTTTATTTTATTAAAATAACATATTCTTTCATGTTAATTTACAATGATTGTTCAAATGTTACAACTTACAAGTTACAACTACGTTGTAATTTTATTACATACCAAAAAAAAAACCATTTTGAAAGGGTAAAATTTATAATTTTTAATGGAATCGGAATCGATGCATTTTTTTTTTTTATTTCATTTCATCAAAAAAATAATTTCGATTTCGATACATAAATAATTTCGATTTTTTTTTTCGATTCCGATTTCGATTTCATTTCCGATTCCGGTCTCTGATTTTAAGTCGAAGTAATTTAAAAAAGTAGTTAAATTACCTAATTAATCAGCAGTAATTACAATAAGTAATTACAATTAATTAGCAGTAATTACAATTAATCAGCAGTAATTACAATAAGTAATTACAATTCCTTTTTAAGAAAAGGAATTATAAGAATTAATTAGTAATTACAATTACTATTTTTTTAAGTAATTAGTAATTGTAATTGAACTACTTTTTAAAGTAATTATGCCCATCACTGGTAAATACGGTTATGACAAAGGGGCGCCACAGAGCGCTCGGCCTAGCTAGTTTTGAAAATGGCAACTAACTTTTTTTCATCTCGATATCAGATAATCAGACCTATAAGTCAAAATTCTGAACAACCTCATTGTTTCAATTCTTAAAACAACATTGAATAATAAAATTGTTGAAAAACTAAACATATGGAAAAACAGAAAACGATAGTTTAATTGTTTTAAACTAAATTACAGTAAAATCATTTTTGCCACATAACTTACTGTAATTAATTCCTTTCGTGCGAATTTTTTTAAACTACTCGTATAATTCAGAAAATAAAACCACGTAAGAAAAACAATAATAAAAAGATTCTGGTTGAGGATTTAATCTTCTGTCTTAAGTCTTCATTATCCTGTTTCCATTGTGATTTGTGTAAAGACATTATAGCCTAATTAGAAACATAAAATATCAATCTTTAAGAGTTTTTTTCTTCTTCTCACAAAAACAAATTGAAAACAAATATTCTTAATACTCCGTAATTATCAATTAAGAACAAAAATATAAATCCGAACGAAATAGAATGAACGTTTCAAATTTTTAAAGGAAAAATCATTTATGTGGAGAAATAATCGGAAACGTCCATTTTCTGCAAAACAACGATGGGATCCATGGAAACTTTATTTTCCGGTACTTGGTCAATTCTCTTCTTTTCTTTGTGACTTG
>JAQGBM010001316.1:0-10922 GCA_034698405.1 Symphylella vulgaris | reverse complement strand
AAAGTGCAAAGCCGAAATTGCACGTCAGTATGTCATTTCCCAAAGCACCGATATAGGAAAATTTCGTTATAAGCTATGTATAAAGAAATTTCGTTATACTGTATATCGGTTATAGCGAAATACGGATATAACGAAGTGATTTTCCCGGTCCCTTGAATTTCGTTATACAGTAACCGGTTTCGACTGTATAACGAAGTTTTTCTATATCGGTGCTTTGGGAAATGACATAGCCTATACTGACCGTGCTTTGCACTTTGCATTTTATGCTACGTACCGGTACTTCATTAATAATTTGAATTTTGGTATACCGGGGTATAAATTATAAAGGGAACGATTTTCGTTTCAAAATTGTTCGAATCTGTTTGGAATTCCCAAAATTTTGGACCCTATATGTGATGTGTATATATAACGAAATTCTAGAGAATTTACTTCGTTATACAGTAGATCCGTAATTTCGTTATAACCGTTTCGTTACAACCGAAACAAAATACATCCATGAATACGAATCCGACCATTTCTTCAAATTTATTTCGCTATAGGGATAACTTATTAAGCGTTATTTTGCTATAACCGATTTCGTTATTTAAGCGGTTTCGACTGTATCCGTAATTTTCACGTGATTCTTATATCGTTTGGAAGGGTTTTTACTTTTTATCAGTCTTTAATATAGCATCGCATTAACTTGGAATAAAGGGAAATTTAGGGTACAAAACAGTTTTATAACGAAATGAAATTTTATAGGTCACAAATCTTTACGTTCGTAACCTCATGTCCACCACAAATGAAGAAGTGATAAAAGAGATCTTCAACAAGAACAGCAATGGTGGAGTAGAAAAAGTCAAGAAAATGAGAGATTTCGCCTTCGTTCACTTCAGCAATCGGAAAAGTGCGGAAATGGCTTTGAATAAGTTGGATGGTGAGTGTTCTGTTTTGATTTATTATTCCTGTCAGTGACCCATGCTGATTCATTGTTCTGACTCAACAGTCGATCAGTTAATACCTTGTATGAGAAAAATCGTATCGTAAATGCGTAATCTGTAGGTTGATTAGTGAATAGTTTAGTAGAAAATTAACCGATCGAGTAGTGGACGGACAGTAATATAATTAGTCGATGACCCATAATTTTCCGATCGAATTCGATGGTAATTTTTGGATGAGAAATTGGTAAAAACAATTTTGGATTTGGATTGATATGAGTAACTTATTAAAACAGGGTTTCCTGTAGAATACCCTTGCTCCTTAAGTTAAAGAACCCTCAAGACAGGGTTAGGAATTGTTTTATTTTTGTTCGGATTCCAAAATTTCAATTGCTTTTCTAAAAATAAAAAAAGGGTTCCAAAAATTTTGACATTTCTCTTCTGGGTCCATTTTTTTTTTCAAAATTCTGGATAAGATAGAAGAAAATGTGACTCGTCCATTTTTCCCTCTCACACGTGCTCACACAGAGGGAAAAAAGCACGAATGTAGAAGAAAAAGGATGATTCTCATTTTCTTATACAGTATCCTACGGTATATCTATTTTCTTCTTCAGCCGACGGGTGAACCCTTTTTCCATAGCAGGCCTTTCAACTTATCCCTTGGCCTCATCAGTGTTTCAATATCAGAAATATCATAAATAATAAGGAATTATCAATTTCTTTAAAGGTACAACCATGGATGGATCAGTAATTGAAGTAACTTGGGCTAAACCAGCGGACAAAAACAGACCCAGATATTACAGTAACGCTAACAAAATGGGCTATCCCGGTAGCCCTGGTTACACCGACGGTGATTTATCCCCAACGCCCGAAGACGGAGCCTCTTCAGTTTACCCTCTTTATGGAGCTACCTCAACTTCTAACGGATCTTTACAATCAGGGTATGAAGGATCATTTTAAAACCCCGTGTAAAATGTTCAAAAATATTCATATCTTTAATAATTATTTCAGAATATCTTCCGGAATGCGAACCGTAATTAGGGGCCGAGGACCAACTACCAGAATAACGAATGGCATTGGATCTAGAGCTGGAATCTTCAGAACAAACAAACGGGCATCTGAGGTAATATTTTAATATTTTTAATATTAAAAATAATTGAAATAATTTAGTACTTTCGAAAGTACTAAATTACACTAATACTGTATAACTAATTTTAGCTAACCCCAGGAATTATGGGTAATAATTCACATTTATTTTGATAGAACTTCCGCCTTTTTGACATTAAGCCCGGCATGCAATTAATTCCAGTTTCAACTTGCACATTCAGACCGAATTTAAAAACTTTTTGCGAGGTATTAATTAATTTGGAATGGAGCTTTATTTTTTTCCCCTTGGTGGTTTGGCTTTCCTGTTACAACTTCTCTTTCTAGTTTCTACTAACCTTCTTCTGTACCATGTTTAATCAGAATATAAGTTATTAAGAAAATAAATTATTATTCAATAGATTTTGTATGACGTATGCCAAAGGAACAACTGGGGCGAACCCGTGTACCATTTAATGTCAGCCAGCCAAAATGATGTTGGAAGTGGGGACAATGGGAATACCCTTCTCTACATGTACAAGGTAATAAAGGACCTCCAAAATCCCTTAAAATATTTAATAAAATTAAAACTAAACTTTTATTATTTATTAGTAATTTCCACTTTCCCGTATTATTTTCTTCCAAACATTTTTTAAATATAACCTTAAGTTATTTTACACTTTTGCGAAAAAGCAGCCCTGATAAGAGGCGTATGCTGATGCGCAGTTCAGAGCTGCCAAAAGTGTAAAGAAGCCTAAAATACAGTATAAAATAAATTAAAGAAGAAAATAAATGCTTGGAAGAAAATAAAAAGAGTAAAAGTAATAAAATATCAAGTTTTAATGTTAACTTAAATAAATTATTTTTAGAGATTCCATCTCTTTAATCTACGGTTAAAACATAATTTTTTTTTTAATTCTTAGGTCACTCTACCCGATTTTCCATCCAGTTACAACACATTCCAACCGGATAAACTGTGCCAAGGACCTGACGAAGCCAAGCAATACGCTGCCCAATACGTTTTAGAGACCATTGCTCTGCCTGCTACTGGTAAGTTTTAATAAAGTCTACTAATTTATTTTGTGTTGTGATTGTCTTTAAAATACTGTTTTATGTGACTGTTAGGCGCTGATTCTCCCTCTACTAATGGGATTTCGGATCATAGTACTTCGTCCTTGGGTGGTAGACCAATAGCTTCCTCTAGCCGTGCTTCAACCGAGAGTTCTTCCGCCCCTGGAAATTCGGGGAACCCTGCTTATCATGGAAACATGCATGCTTTGCCACCCCCTCATCACGCTTCCGTCCTAGCCGCTTCAACCGCTTATCTCATGTCGCCACACGACAATGTGCAACGCTATCATAACTGTAAGCTGTTTGTTTAATTACAACTACCCTGTTGCATGACCAAAAATGTGTCCATGTTATTATATACAGTGATTCCACTTGCCATGAGGTAGCTATTTTGAATTGGCCAGACCAGTGGCGGATCCAGAAAAATTCTTTTGGCACAAATTATATCGCCCCACAGCCGCCGCAGGCGAAAAATTTTCCCGATTTTAAGTCAAAATTCGAGAATTTTAAGTCAAATTTAACATACTTCTCTGTTATGTCAGATTCTTCAGTTTTCGGGGTTTGGGGGTCAACTACAGTACTCAAAACCCCCGAAAATTTGTAAAATTTAACTCATATTTTGAAATTTGATTCATTTTAAGGGGTTTTTGTAATTTATATCAGTAAGAAAAAGGTAACTTAACTTTGCTTTTGAGTGGGGGAGGGGGCGGCCCCAAGCCCCCCCTCTAAATCCGCCACTGGGTCAGACTGCCTTTTTTTAAAGACTTTAAAAAAATTAAAATACTTAATGGAAATTGAGATACAGTACTGTAATAATAATTATTGTTCATAATGTTATGGGAAAAATTTTTTTAATTCACTTAATAAATAATTTTGTCCCTTTTCAGTGTATGCTACGGAACAGGCAACCGGATTTTACGGGGGACCATTCAACATGTCTGCTCACCAGTCCCTTTATTAAAGGAGGATACCCCTAATTCAAGCCAGGATCCAAATGCACGGCTTAATTTGCTCAACATTAAAAATAAGCCTTAAATTGTTTTTATTTTCCATTTGTGGTTTTAAAAAAGGTTTTAATCATTTTATTAAGTGCAAAGAATTATTTTAAATAAGTTTAACGTGATAATAGTTTTAAAAAGATCTGAAAAGTACCGGTAATTATATTTTTATAATATTAAACATTCACAGAGTAGAACCTTTAATACGTAAATATCCTAGCCAAAAACTCAAAGATCTATTTGGTACATATAACTTACTAAACCTATTTTATTTCAAGGTGTTTCGTGTTTTAGTAACTATAAGAAATAAGGTTTTCTAGTAATTTAAAAAAAGCCTGTGATGTAAAAATACGTATCTTAAACCAAAGTTTTATATCTGAGTTGTTACGATATTCTTCAATTTATAAAGAATTATTATTATTAAATAAAACAGAATTATTTGTAATACAGTGTTCAGCTTAAAAAAACTAAGGGAGTTTTCAATTTGTAAGTCCAAATCAGTCTTGCAATTTCACAGTATTTTTTACTTAAAAATGTTCCCAACTAGTTGGAAAAAATATTCGTAAATTTAATGCTGGAAATTGAAATTGCAAATTTTAAAGTTCGATACTACCATAATATTTTATAAATTTCAAATGATACAAAATGCTCGGCCATTTCACCAATTAATAATCAGTACTAAAATTTTTTCATACTGTATTTATTAAGAGAAATACCTTATTTTTTTTGAAAACTCAAGAAAGATGGCGCGAAGTAGAAAAATATGGGTATTTTCTTTTTATTAACTTTCCTCCTATAGGATTTCTACTATTTTTTAAAAACATGTATGTATATTACATACGCAAACTCATCACCATTCTTATCATCGTTAAATTACAAATTTATTTCAATGGTATATCAACGATTAAAAAAAAGCTATAGAAATTATATTGTTGAAAAAGGCGTAACATCAAATTATTTTTTTTACTATGTAATAATCTCAATTTGCATGGTATGATTGAAGAAAGTTTGTTCATTAGTGGTGAAAGCATCTTGCAAATAAAAAAATAAAAAATTCCCGTCTTGGTAGATTTTTTTTCTCAAGATAAAAAACTACCCATTTCTTCAAAATACATGTGTTGAAATGGCCAAAATATTGGTGTACTGTATTTATTCTCAAATTTTAACTTCAAAATATGAAAAAAGTGCTAATTCTTATCCATGTTTTTTAACCCTTCTTGTGAAAAAATGTTGTTTAAAATACTTGTATTTTGTTACAATTTCATTTAAATAAGTGATCGTCTGTTTTATCATATTTGACAAGGTTTCGCCGAATTAGCTGATGCTAAACGCAATGTTTCGTTAATACTAATAATATTGTTACACATAAATTTTTTCCAATCACAAATTCTTGATTTTTTTTTACAGATACCCAAAATTAACAAAGCTTTATATTGGCTTAAATTATACTAAAACAATAGTGCTGATCTTTTACACTTCAGGTTGATTTATTTATTTAAATATTTCCATATCCAAAATGATGATTTTCTTACTAATTTAGAATTATCTTATTTATGTCATCCCTATAAGGCAACTTACTTTAATACTTATACAGGATATGTAAATGAGGGCATTTTTAATTAGTACGCCATTCACTTTCATCTTAAGGTAAACCTATTTATTCAGCATTTCAAAAGTTATCAAATCCTTTCTTGCGCTAATAGATTGAACCAAAAATTGTGTTATATTTATGTTAATTTTGCGCTCTATGCATTTTTTTTTCGAAAACGATTAAACTTCAGATCAACTTTTCCTTCAATTTCTAATCAAATTTCAACCAATCACACATAACTTACATTCCTTTTTTTAGTAGCTGGTATTTTTTGTTTAAATTATGGCAAATTTAATTTTGTTTACACTTTTGTTTTGTCAAATTCCAAAAATATTAAAAACAATTATACCTTTTTTAGTTCAATCAGGATTTCAATTGTTTTTATACTAACTTATATACACAACGGATTATAGTTTAGGTTTTTACCTTTAATTCTCATAGGTTATAACATTCTTAATTTAAAAAATAATTAATATACTGAATACTGAAAGCAGTCAAGCCAAAGCATTCCTGTTCCAATTTTTCTGAAATACTAAATTGGAACAACTTATAGCTAATGTATAAAAAAAAACTAAGTTAACTCCTCGATACCTTTCCTTACCAAACTGCAAGTTTTTTTTAGCAAAACCTCAAAAATAGTTACTGTACCTATGTTCCAAAATTTTATGTGTAACTTAATAAGTTTTTATTGCAGAATTGTAATTTTTTTCATTTATTATATTGCATTATGTATTAAACGACGATTCACATAATTATTTCATTATGTTGTGCTGTTTTTAAAATGTACTGTACTGATATGTGCGTTTTATGTATTCATTAAATAAATAAAATATAAAAAAACAGATGTTTTCGTCCATTATTATTATTCGGTACAAAGGTTACCGCATTTGCTCGAATTTAATCCAACTTTAGCTTTTTTTAAATTCGAGTTTGTCTCGAATGTAACGCGCACTATGTTTTTTGATAATTAAAAACAAACCTTCAAATTAATACGATATTCAAAAAATTATAAAATTTTTGGAATTGGAATTCCCCAAATTATTGTTGTGGGGGTTGGGTTCTTTAATTTGCGGAGTGCAAGGGGAATTCTTCCAGAGAGCGGAACCCGCAATCCCGCATGAAAAAATTATTGAAGTTTTTTCGAGATTTAACCTAGGGATGGTTACTGGTTTGGCTATTATTTTTATAGCGGATTGTTTTTTTTTTTTTTTACCATGCAGCTGACATAACGGTTCTTTAATGTGCAAAGAACAAGAGGATCTAGTCTACCCATTCTCGGTTTAAAAGCTCATCCGAAAGTGTCGTCACTTTTTAGAAATTTCACTTACCCAAAATTCTTACCAGCCTCAGTAGGGCTTTGAACCGTGGACGTTGGGTTCAAACTTCAGTCAAGTGCGCTACAACAAATTACATTGCTGGCGCTCTGCTGCTGTTGATAACTGAAGGGTACTTAATAAATTAGATAACTATGGAAATGTGTTTAGCTAGAACTGGTTTATTGCTTAATTTTGTTGTTATTGATTAGTGTGAAAAAAGGCCTTTTGCCAACTTTTATTGTTTCTTTTTTTAAATCAAAATAGGCTACCGGTACCTTGCGGATTATTTTTTAAAAGAAATACGGAATGCTGTAAAAAAAATTTAACGGGATAATCGAAAAATGCAAATTTCCAATTGCTTAAAAGTTAAAACCATTGATTTTTACATTGAACAGAATGCTAATTTAAGAGGGGGTGTAACAGCTAGGAAAGTTACCACGTGAATTCTTGTTTTTTCTTCATAATAAAGGCAAAAAATATCAAAAACAAAGCCCATAGGTTGTTACTTATTTATGAAAGAATTAAGTTATTATTTAAAAACTTACGGTATTTGAGAAACTGTGTTTCGAAGCCTAATTCGTTGTATTATAACTAATTAGGCTTCAAAACACAAGCTGTTACACCCCCTCTTAATGTAAAAAAAAAAAAGAATTCTAAAAACTCAGATCCCTAAAAGCCTACTTTCTTTAGTTTCTTACTTAAAGTTCCTAGTCGAATAAAATAACCAGCACTTGCATATTATTGGAAAAAGTTTATTTATTACACTTAATTATTAAAAAATTATCAGCACAATAAGTTATTATATTTTTTAATTATTTTGCCTCTCCTGTAAATAATATTTTAAATAATATAAAATTTCTTCAGTAGCTTCATAATTTCAAGTACATTAGTCAATAGTTTGCAACCAAACCAAACTACAGTAGCCTATGAAGTACCTGTATCAATTTGATATTGTAATCTAATCTTCAACAACAAGAGTAGATCCTCCACAAGACAAGCAGTATCGTAATCGTTTCAGTGAACCGCCTGCAGCCACAAATGCCCAAATTCCTGTTAAGACCATTATTATATAAATTGGAATTATGGTCCCTACATAGTATTGCAATGGGTTCAGCAGAGTCTGAAATGACAAAATTTGAATAGGTTAATTTAATAATGACTTAATTTCTTATCTTGTAGTGGTGTTTTTATACTGTATTTGCTATAATTTATTAAATAGCTTACCAATAAAGACACTCCCATATGTGATGTAACAATTACACCAATTTTCCAGTAGCACTTGTTATCCATTGCAATAAAGAATAGAACACCCCAAAAGGTATGTAATAAAATAAATGCCATGGTTGTGAACGCTATAAAATATTAAATTTTTCAGTTAAGATAATTCACTATTGACAATTTTATTATAGTAAAATTTAACTTACATAAAACTTTGTATTTTCTTCCAAACATTTTATTTTTAACTACGGTAGCCTAGTTATTAATTTTTAAAATAATATATGCTTCTTTACACTTTTGACAGCCCTGAACTTACTACTACTGAGCATAATGCTCCCCCAGCCTCAGTTAGGACTGTTCTTTCATAAAAGTGTAAAGTAAGCTACTAAAATAATTAATAACTGGTTTAAAAAAATGTGCCAGAAGAAAATAACAAGTGAATTTTGAAATTACTAATAAATATTGAATAACCATACCAGTCGCGGTAGTAAGTTAAATCAAACTAATTTTTTTTTATAAATTCCATCACTTTAATTAGTTACCTGAGGTAATAAAAAAGAGATTAGAGTCTCCTTTCAAGCCTACAGTTCCTGGTCCAATTGAATCAGCTAACACATTGATCAGCGAAAATGCTCCACTCATAACTCCAAATCCAAGTCCAGATACTTATAAAAATAAAATTAGGGTTATTTAAAAAGGGTAATTAATGAAGTGGACAATGTAAATTTGGTTCTGGTGCCTAATTTTACTTATTTACTTACCATAAGCCAAGACAGTTTTATTGTTGGCTATTTGAGTATCTGCTTCTGTTACTTTTTTCAGGCCACTTTCAGCATTCCTAAAAAATATTTTATAAATTTTAAAATGATCTCTTATGCACAACTTTAAATAATGAAATAATGTTGTTACCTGAGTATTTTGTAATAAAAATATCGAAAACATTCTTGAAATATGACTGAAAATACTAATCCAAATGCAAGTTGTTTTCGAAGTGGTATCACTAAAAACCAGAGTAAGGAGGACAGTAGTAATGATAATAACCAGAAGAATGCACTGAAAACAAAGTAACAAATTATAAATTACTTAAATTAGCATGTAGTTAATTAGGTTAATGTCGTAATTTGTGTTTATAATTTTAGTCAAGATTTTAGTATACCGTAATTCATTAAATATAAGTTACAAGTTCACATACAGTAGAGAATTAATTATATGTCAAATGTAAATTATTTAAGATATCTTAATCTTTAACTAGGCTATCTGAATTCTCTAATTAAATTTGATCAATAAAGGCTATTATAACTTAAATCAGCAGTCAATTTATGTCTCCAGACTCCAGATCATAGCCTAATTAGCATATGTTTTGCAATGCCATTATAACATTTTGTCCAGGGTATCAGGGACCCACACTGTAGAAGCCCCAAGCTGCTTAAAGTATTTTACTAAGACCTGGAATCTGGATGTCAATAATAAATTTAACCCAGAAATGAAAAGTTGGGCTAGGCTACAAAATTGGGTGTGTTCCGTATCTAAATTTCTGGGTGTTCATCAGTCCTCATCACCCAAGCGTCTAGCAGTTTTATTATAAATATGCCCTACAAATCACCGGTTTAAACCACAACTGATACATAAAACTATAATTTATAAGATTATTTTATTAAATCAATTTATATTTACCTTGCAATGAGCAGTATTATGCGAATAGGATCTTTGGCGATAGTAAGTGTAAACATAGCAATTGCTGGTCCAAAAGCAAGGAAAGTACAACCAAAAAACTCGGTTACCGTCATTTTAGGTTCTTAGAATACTCTGCTAAAAAGATGTATTCATTAATTACGTAAAATTATAAATAAAATCATTCTCAGCGCACTCCTGTCATTTTCATGTTAGGGTTAATTTAAAAGTACAACCTTTTTTGCAGCGTCGTCACCGTCGTATTTAACTTTGCAAATTGAAAACTAACGCCGTAACTCGTTATATCTTAATTTATATCATTTTAATGATGAATTTAGTATAATTTTTTATTTTTATTTCCTCTTTTTAAATTATAAATTCCCAATAAAGTTTCTTGTAACTTTTTTCGTCTGATTTTTTTATACCAATTTTTAAAATGTTTCATTTTTTTACAACATTTTCAAAATGGCAGCGCACATGGTAAATAAAAAATTAAAATTCCCTGAAGTGTTGCTCCAAGTCTGCAACAGTCTATTGATATTTTTCTAATGATTAGAAGATTTTGTTATATTTAAAGGGTTAAAAAATGACAGGTAGGAAAATATAGTTCAGAATCTTTAGCAATTTGGCTATTTTTACTTGGGAAATTCACTAATTCGGGTAAATCAATAAATCGACCACGTAGCTTTCTGATTCTGAGAATCTTGATTATTGAGTACAGCAATCTACTGCACCCAAAGCAATTTTATTTATTTATTTATTATTGCCTAACCTGGGGACCAAAAACTCCGGAGCATCCCATAGGAAATACATGGAGAGCTCCGGTGTTTTTGATGACGAATAACGAGCACCTGGCAGCCTACTGTAAAAATAAACAGCCTTAGATCTGTATGAATAATTTTGTTGTGGCTATCTTTCTGCTCTGTAATATAAATACTTAATAATTCTTAATTCAGAACTACAGGTACCAAAAGCTGCACAATAAAAATATACGGTAATGTTTGGGGACTTCTTTAGTTACTAACCTATAATTTTTACAGATCAAACAGAAAGGTAT
>JAQGBM010001315.1:0-10922 GCA_034698405.1 Symphylella vulgaris | reverse complement strand
ACTCCCTTGAAAAAAAAAGTATAAATTCACTTTCCAACACACTTGCCACATCATAAGTAGAAGGATAATTTTAAACATAGGCTATATAAGTTATATTCTTATTTGATGCATGCACGCAGATTCAATATTTTAATTATTGCAGTAGGTTAATTATTTTTACTGGAGATATTATTTTTAACATATTATTATAATAGTATTTTCTGCGTTTTTTTTTTTCAATTTTTTGTAAATATTATACTTTCTGCATTTTAAATTTTCCGAAAATTAAAATAAAAAAAAAGTAATTACGGCCGTTAATTACATGCTGCTTTTACTTATAAAATTATTAATTCTTATGTTGAAAATAAATTTTGTATTAAAATGTTTACATAATTCTTTTTTTTTTTTTTTTTAAGAAAATATCATATTTAATATATAATTATAGAAACTTAAATATAGAGACTACTGTATTTTCGCATTAAAAATCGTTGTATTAAAAATAATTTTGTATACTATTAATAATATGATATAATAATATAACGGTATAATATAATAATATAACAGAATAATATTTTTTATAAATCAAAATTTTTATATTTCTATAGAATAAGAAAATTAATATAGGCTATGTGCAAATAAGCTACTGAGGTAACTGAGCAGCTTTCACTTTTAAAAATTTATATTAAAAATAAATTTTGTATTGAAACTAACTTAGGGCCTATATAAATTACTTCATATTGTAAAAATCATAATAGCCTATATTATTGTTATAAATCATATTTGTATAGGCCTATAAAGTATTAATAATATTTTTAGCCAAATCATTCTTATTTCCACTACAAAACGAGGGAAAACATTATTAATATTATTTTTTACCGGTATTCTACAAACTTTATTGCCAAAATGTAACTTCCAATAAAATATTTTTAGTGTGAAATAAATTTGAATAATAACTGCTTACTTATTAGGGGAATTTTACAATATTATTATTATTTTATATAATTATAATAAAATGTCAGAACTTCCATGAAATTTTGGATTTTTCCATACCGATCCAGTCCTTCGACTTAGCCGGATTCTACCCCGGCCGCATGTCCACAACTTATGAATTAATCTTGCGCTGGCTATTTTTAAAGCGTACCATTTTTAACATTAATTGGAAAATTATGGTACTTGAACTTGACTCAACAAAAAAATTACAATTATTACACAACTCATTCAGTATAGGGCTAAGTTAGTACTTTACCATACTGCTGTATAGGCTACCGTATACATGTTAATACAGTACATTCAACTACAGTACGTATAGGTTATATACAGTCATATGAGTCAGAGGCTCAGAAACTGTTTCTGAAGTACTTTTTCTTTTTTAAAAATAACAGTATTATTTTACTGTAAGATATACTCACAGGGTGGATGAGGTCCTCTTTATAGGACCAGACTCCCACCCAGGTAGGCCTACATACAGGCGCGGTTTTAAGAGGGGAGAGGGGCAGCGGACCTCGAATGAGAGGCAAAAATGCTTAAAATTCACCAAAATTACTCAAATTTTGTAAAGATTTTCAACGTTTGTCTTGTTTCTGAAAATATTTTCGCCTTCGGCGGTCCCAATTAACCAAAATTATAATAAGTATAAGAAGCTACGGATGCCGTTTTTAATAAACAGAGGAAAACCCCCAAAATAGCAGCTAGATGATTATGATGTCGTTGGGCTTAAAAATACTCTAGCTGCTATTTTGGAGGTTTTCCTCTGTTTAACGTTAACCAAAATTACTCAAATTCACCAAATTAAAAAAAAAACCTTCAAAAATTTTCGCCATGCACTCTCTCAATTTTTGGGAAAACCTCCCCCCAGCAGCAGACCTTAAAACCGCGCCTGGGTACATCATAGGTTAAATATAATAGTATAGGCTATAAAAGAAAAGATAAACTTTATTTGAAAATTTTCCTCCTATAGCCTACCGGTACATATTATACAGGCTAGTGTAAACAGCAGTATTAATTGAATTGACCTATATGGGGTACCGTATACATTAAAAGTATTGTATCATACGAGATTGGCTTACAGTAAAATATTTTTTGATAATGCAAAAGGCATAACAAAGGATCGGCGATGAAGTTAATTTCATTATGCATAGATATTTGCTCTTTTTAATCATGGAAATGAATATTTTATCAGCGTGTTTTAGTTAGTTTTTTTTTTCGCATATCTGTCTCGTAGTAGGTTGAGTGAGTAGTACAGTATTGATTTCTAGTCATGCAGACTTTTTTTTTTTTGCTCCGCGATGCAACAGCAAGAACAAAAATATCCTGTGTTCGGCTGCTAATATGTCTGCAAATCGTCTACCCATCGCGTGACGCAACATTTCACGTAATACATTTTACACCATGTTTTATGCAGAAAAATAGGCGTCTGTAGTTTTAGAATACGTCTGTTTTTAAATTTGCATAATTTTTTTTTAAATTTTCATACAGTACACTAGCAAATTAAATATTCCCTAAGTAGCTTACCGGTATATTATATAGCCTAATGTGTATATATTATACTGTACTGTATAGCCTAATGTTACCAAGTATAACATAGATATAATGGGAGCTTTATTTCCTTTAATTCATATAATTTTATACGGTCGTCATTAGGAGTTATAGAGCCTTTATCATTTTTTCAAAATTTACCCGTTCTCCCAAAGCCTGATGTCGAATTTTCCTTGGAAATTATGTTACGGTCCACAACTCAATCGATCACAGCTATCTTATCGTAAAAAGGTTAGAATTTGAAGCTGGGGAGGGTTTGACTGGGTAGGCTACTGGGTAGGCTACAATATTCGACGTAAGTTACCCCAAAATTTTACCATTGCAGGGGCTAATTGGGAGGCGGCAGGCCACCCAGGCGTCAGAGGCGAAATTTTTTTATCTTGCCAGTCAAATTTTGACATAATTTTAAGAACTACGTTTTCTATAAGTTATTCGCGCGGGCCCATGTCTTTTTTAAAAAAATATTATTTTGTTATCATACTTTCTGGAGGGGGCTTCACTTTCAGTCCCAAAAGCCCCTACCTGGGTGCGCTCCTGGATCGCATATAATAAGCTACAGAATGGGGCTTTATAGGCCTATTATACGTGGTGCACAGTGATATATGAATGAGTCGATGGCAGGTAATTTGCTGTTTCCTTTTATGTCGCCAGTTTTTCTAGGCGACCGTAAATAAACAATACGTGTCCGGTTACAATATTTTCAGAATAATTATAGGGACGGTGCTGGACTGGTTTTTTTTTATTTCTAAAATTACAAGTAGGCCTATTATATCCTCAAAATTATACTATGTATATTTTACCTACGATTAACGAAAGTAAAATTTTAGACATTTTCGATATAATACGCACCAATCGCTTAAATTGGGCCAATCAACCGAAAAATCCGGAAAACCACGAGAGATGCGCCAAGCAATTTTTTCCCCCTCAGATGCATCACATATTTCATAATTAATACATAATCAATACTCTGCCGTAACCTAATTCAATCTAACCTATATTTGAGTATTAAGTTATGAAGCTTCAATGGCTGTCAACATTTTGAGCCAAACCCCCATGAAGTTCAGAACTTGTAATCGAAATTGCGATCGAATATTTGCGGTCCACTTGAAGTGGTCATTCTATATAGGTATAATTTGGTATAAACTAAGGGATTTGCGGACGACTCGTCCCCAACAATTCTTATCCCAACTCGTACTCGAACAATTTTATTTATCTCCCGGGCAATATACCTATACGTCCCCGGACAATAAAACCCCAAAATTTCGTAACCAGAAACTCGACCCAACAACTTGTACCCGGTCGAACAACTCGTACAAAATATTATATAGGACGGATTGTCCGGGGACGTATTGTTCGGGTACGAGTTGTTACGAACAAATTGACTGGGGACGAGCAAATCAAACTAAAGTGATTATACATAGCCTATTAAGTTAATACCCTGAAAACTTATACGTATCAATGATATCCGTAACCCTGCTAATATACTTTAAGTAGATTATATAGGGTATTAACTCATAATAATTCTTAAAATAAGAGTGGGTATTGAACACTGAAAACCTTTCTTTGTTATCAGTACACCGACTGCGGTATTTTAAGAACAGGAGCTTGCGTGGTTAAATATTCTTACATGCGACTGGTTAATCATTTTCCCTCGTGGTTTGTTTGTCCCTTATGTAATGCTGAGCAAATGTACGACTTTCTAATGGAATTGTAACTATACCCTGGTATAATTATTTCGTACTGCAAATAATGACATTTGGTTCAATGCCTATAAGATAAGTTAGGACTTCTTCTATGTATTTAGCGTGTGGTGTATAATATGTCTGACAGTGTCAGATGATTATTTCTTCGGACGTATAACTCAAGAACTGAGCCCCCCCCTTTTTTTTTTGCAGTAGTATATAGTTTTTGTCATAAGAAATATGAGTAATGGAGACAAGTGTCAAGTGGTATGAGGTCGCAAAGAGCTGGCTCCCTGGTTCATAATGACCCATTGTCGTCATCAAAAAATGTTGGAGTACCTAGCACATGCATGAGCGTTTTTGTAACAATGTGTCTACGATTATGAAAGTTTGTTTCGGGCCCGCAATTACACGGCACATACACGCAAGTTAGATGTAAATGTTAAATAAATCTGATGAGTACGAGTACGGCGCGGTGACCTGGATTTCCTTCTCTTTTTCTGTTTTGCCTCATCCGTTTCAAGGACACAAATTTCGGTTCTTTACTCAAACCTTGACACAATATATTACGTGGTGGTATATAGTGCCGTATAATCAGATGCATAACGCAAAATAATGCATTTACCTGCTTTTTTTTTTATTTGTATAAAGTCAAGGGTAGAAAATGGCGACATACTAAGTTATATCTTAATATTGCTGCACTGTATGTTTGTTTAACATCGCCATGCCAGAATGAAGATCGCATTATATTATAACGAAATATTTCCCATTATTTTATATTGTGGTTGCTAGTGCTGGGATAAAATAGGCCCTACTATCAATTCGGGAAGGTTAAAGTCGCCCATTCAGAGCCTCATCTGACACAGTTTAAAGTCCAATTCCCATAAGGATCAAGATAAAAAAAACCGACAGTTTTGCGTTATCTCGAAAACTTTTTTTTTTTCAAAACACAAAAAAGACTAAAATACACATATAGCCTATTAAGTTACACAGCAGTATACGCTTTTTAGTGCAAAATATTATCGAAAATGTAACATTTCAAAGTAAACACACTGCATGAACACTGAATTCACCAAAATAAGATATGATTTTGACTTTTATTTCTGGTTGATTATATTTTCTATTTACCCCGACTTACGACGACTAACTTATAACTTAGGCTACAGCAATTTTCTCTAAAAATACACCACTGCTAATAGCCGGGATGAAGTCATAAGGCCGAATTGACAGTAGGCCGAAACGCGAGAAACACGATAGGACGAAAGGACCTATTTGAACTTTTTCGGCCTTCTGACGTTTCGGCCTACTGCCTTTTCGGCCAACTGTCGTTTCGGCTAACTGCCTTTTCGGCCTGGCTACGGTTCGGCCTGGTGACGGTTCGGCCTACTGTCAATTCGGCCTAATGACTACATTCCGTTCGGCCAACTGTCTTTCGGCCTTATGACTACATCCGAAGCGTATACGGTACGCCCAATTAAAAAGCCATGATGCACCACTCCAGCAGGAATTTCCTCATTATAAATCAAAATCGAACGGAATCTGATTCCGAACTCGATTTCTGTATTTACTTGTCTAAGTTATACTTTGGTATGTTATAAGCTCCGGCTATAAAGACCTAACAAAATAATGTAATCGATCGAGTTAAATTAAGATACCGTTTTATGGCTATACAAGCTAATTTACAATGATGATTATGAAACGTTGTTTCAACTGCCTATATATCAGTGTCTTTTTATTTAGTGGCCCAATGGGAAAAAAGTTAATGATAATAATTATAGCTTTTTTACTTCGGAATCTGTTTACGAAAAATTACAGTTCCCAATCAAATGTAATAATCCACGTCAGATGAAATTTCAAGAGACCAAACAGTACAATACACATGACCGATAATAATTATAATTCGGAAACGAACGTACGTAATAATGTATACCGACTATACACGTACGTTAATGATGACTGTGAGTGTGACTGTACATATAGGTTTATGATATGACACTATTATCTACCGGAATATAAATAAGCAACCCAACACGGCCCGAGTATTAATAATTAATGTAATCATAAAACGAAAGGGCAATGGCATTTATAAAAATCGCACCGCTTAGAACCGGTAATGAGTAATGACATAACTTCTACGATTATTGTATAGTCTGCAGATTGCGCTAAGCAGCATTTTTATCTTTGCATTGTGCCTGCCAAAGTACCAATTAATTTTATTATTATTAGGTACAGCATTATTTTCCATTTGCACAAATTAGACCTCGTAGACCTGTAAAGAATAGTCCCAGACTAAACAAGAAAATCTACATCAATATAATTATACTGTATAGCTTATATATAAATATAATTAAAGATACAAAGTAAGTTATAATATAACTATACAATGAATATGATATAGATACGGTAGCTTGATTTATGTTACAATTTGAAATGCATTAATTCACAATCAGCATCGTTATAGCTCTAGACAATCTGATAGCCTATACTAGGTATAACTTAGGCGGGAATTCATATGCCCGTTTAGACCTCTTAAGTCTGCAGACTGGTCTAAAGGTAATACTTTTGAATGGTAACTTAGACTAATCTACAGCTTAGAGCGGTCTAAACGGACATATGAATTCGGCCCTTAGTCTCAGTCTCTCACATTCGCTATACAGTAGGCTACAATACTTTGTATGTAGGCTATATCAGATCATGTGGTCATAAACACATATCTTCTACTTTTTACAAATTTACTTTCATAGCATTAACACAAGGAATAATTATACAACAATAGGAATTATACAGATAAAGAGATCTTCATCCACAAACTTTTCATTTCCCGAAATTTTCGTCCGTGACAAAATACGATTGTATTTGTGCGGATTACCCAATTCGTATACGAAAATAAATAAATTCCAGCTTCCTAACATTCATTCATTAAAATTTTGCCCTTTATAATAAATATGTACTGTACGACTACGTATACCTAACAAGTATAACTTAACGTGACGAAAAGAGCAATTTTGAGACATTATACAGTAAAGTGGGTAGTTTTTTTTTAAGAATTAAGTTTTTCGTAAGTCAATTTCTTCGAGGGATAGTGCATGCTATACTTTCTGTACTATTATTAGCCTGTAATTGAAATTCGGTGTTGCTCTTCACAAATTTGGTCATTACGTATACTATAACGATAAAAAAAAGGTCATATGCCCCCACCATCGAATAACAATTCGGTCCTCCCTCATACTGGCCTACAAACAACAGGATAATCTATGTAGGCGTATAACTTAAATAATAATGGCCTTGTGTGTTTGTTAGCTATTTCCTCTGAGGGGTATAAGATCAGAAGTGCTGCTGAACCGAATCAATCGATGGTGTGATCCACTGGTCCCTAAAAAGTTTATAGGGACGACTATTTTTGATAGTCTATTTTAATTCCAGTTCCTGCCGGTTCCCTGGGTTTAGATCCACTTGCTGCAAGATTTGTTTGTTTGTTTCTATTCCCAATTCAGCCCGAATAAAATAATTTTGTCGAAGAAGATATAGAAAACTTAATTGTTTGAGCAGTTTTTTGACAAAATCTTCCATATCCTGCTTTTGCAAGCAGAAAAACCTTCTATCTGTGTAAATATGCCTTTATAGAGGCTCTTTAAGCCCTGCTTTTTTCAGTCCCGCACAACATAATTAAGACCACTACTTCACCAGCGCCAGTGGGTCATTCTTGATAAGTTACGCACTACGAGTTAGTGACTCCTTCGGATTCGATTTTAAACTCCATTCGTGTAGATCCCCTTTGCACTCTGCACCACTTGCACCCGTATATATCAGGGGAGACGTCCCCATAACCAGCTAGAGAGAAATATAATTCCTTGCCATAACCACCCTCCTGATCATGTATACGCTAGGTATAGCCTATAATCAAATATCGCAGTCCGTCATCGGGTTGTGGGCTTCATTGTCGTTAAAAAAATCAACCAAGCAGCCAAGCAGCAATCAAACAACTTAGAAATCTAGCTTATAATCATTTCAAAGAACTGAAATAAGATAAATATTTAGATCCTAATCCAACAAGTAGGAGCGTGAGTGGGTGAGATTGAAACCGATAGGGTTTGCTTGGACCTAAAACTGGGTATTGATCGGTAATTATCTCGAAACACAGCACGGTCTAGAATTTAAGGACCCTGACATGTACTTCAACAAAACACTGTAGGCTACAGGTGTATAGGAAATTGTGTCACCTATACGAATAAGAACCTATTGGCGGTTAAAATGTTTCCTTACCCTCAAGGACTCAATGATCCCTTCTAAGCCTCTTTATAGCGCATTGCCGTCATGAAATAGCCTACATAAAAAAAACTGTAACTTACACTTTTCCAGCAGTGTACCACAGTCATATGCACCTGTTGTACCACTAACTCTTTGTGAACTAAACCACATCAGGCAGGTGAAACACTTTAATGAATGGAGACAACAAAACACATATTATTTATTTTTTCCCTACAACAACCAATTACGCACTTTGAACTTTGGAGTATAATTGACCTCATAAACTGCTGATCAGAGAGATAGATTTATTGGTTTGGGGCCATTATATTTTTTATCGTTACCGTAAAGGCAAAAATATCGCAGGTACAGCACATCATCTATAAATTGCACAATTTCAACCAGGATGGTTGAACCGAAATATATATTTCATTATCAGCGCAGAAGAAAAAAAAATTCTCCCTTTTGTTGAAGAGAGACAATAACGTTTGTAACCGCATCTGTACGTTACTAATTTTGTTCATTTGCATCTGCTGCATTAACCCCCGCTTCGAAAGACCTGCTAACACACAAGTGCCACTTAATCACTCCACAGCTCCAGCAAGTTCAATAGACGAGCTATTTTGCCTCTTTTTTTTAACAAGAGTTAAATATATTAATATTTCGTAAGCTAAAAAAAAAGTTTCCTATATTGAAACTATAATGGTATTATACATTTTTCGACAATCAACTCAGAGGAGTCTGAGCTCAAGAGATCAAGTTAAAATGTCATCAGTTTAAACCACAAAAGCTGTCTAATACTCGTACTTCTATAGATGATGGCTAGTACAGCATTTTATTATCATTATACTGCCAGCATCTTTCCTTTTAACTGCTCTACACGGAGTCACTAACTAACTCTATATACTTGAAGATAAAATTGACTAGAGAGGCTGTATTAAGTTAACATAACTTAATGTGTTAACACACAAGGCTGCGGGTCTATAGTCTATAGAAGACAATCTACGTCAATTCAAACAGAACAGCATTTTTCTACAAGTATGGTCAATTCAAGGGTGGAATCCAGAATCCAGAATAACGAACCAGAGAAAGAAAAGGAACTAATTGAAGTACCGGTAATTGAGAATTGAGTTCAAAAAATTATTACGAATTAATTCCCCAAAAAATGAGATCCTTATCTATCTCTATATTGTGATTCTGGGATATTCCCCTAAATATCCATAATCCAGAACCGGGCTGACAGGCTCCCTAACTCGCAAGACAAAACTGTAAACAAATCAGAATAACATAGGAAAGAATGATGCGAAGGAGTAAGTTATAACTCGTAAGGCCGACCCCGTCATGGGAAAAGGGGAATATGATGAAGATGAAGATAATAAAATAACCTATTGTAAACAAATCAGCCTAACTTAAACTTAATACATAACACAGCCGACAGCCTATTATTAATTCTATGCCGATCTTCGCGGATGAATTTGGAAAATTCCGGTCTAAATATTGTCCGTAGACCCCTCCCCCTATATCTATACAGGAAGATTGCTGACCTTGGTTTGTTGTATCTCTTTAAAAACTGAAACACAGCAGCCCCCAAAACGTGACATAATAACTTATTATGTCCGTTATAACTTATTATAGTAAATTACATAACCAAAAATTCCACATCTTCTATCTATTTGCATTTACGAGATTAGCCTATTTTAGTTTATACAATATTAACCGGAACCTAATAGTTATGGTTCAATTTAAACTCAAAAGAACCCCAAAAAATCTTATACAAAATACACTGTAGGACCAGCATCATTGAATTAGATTCAATGATATGGTAGAACTCAATGACCATAATAACATGTATAGGCTAAAACACACAGAGCAAAAACACCCAACACTGCTTTATCCGAGAAGTAAAAGAGTAAAAAGAACATTTCTTCGCTCAGCTTGTTTGTGGTGAAAGGAAATTTCCATATAAACAGCATGTATCGTATAAGTTAGTAGGCAGTAAATGTAATAGGCTACTCTATAGAAAATATCTATTTTCCCATTAGCCTAAGTATTTAGGTATTTTATAGGGCTGCTGCATTAGAACCGGTAACCCATTTACGCAACCGAGGCTATTATTTTATTATTACAGTAGGCCTACATTTAATTACTTATTAATGACTCAGCTCTCATCTGTTTACTATATAAGTAAACAAAAATGAACATTTACTTTCGCTATACAAACATCCAGTTTTTTCGGACAGAATATACATTGTCCGTGAAAGGGTTAATCTATCATTTATAAATTTATATATTATGTTATTATAGGCTATAATACAAAATGACATTTGAATAAAGTAGTTCAGCCTTTTTTTCTGAATTTTTAGAAAATACTGTTCAATAAAAATAATTGTGTTCAAAATGTTCGCGACATCTTATACGAGTTAGCATGTTTCGTTTGGAATCGAATTAATTTATCACACCTCCACCCCCCCCCCCCCGGCG
>JAQGBM010001314.1:0-10923 GCA_034698405.1 Symphylella vulgaris | reverse complement strand
ACAGTATACCGTAATTGCTTACTGTATTACGGAATATGTTTTTGTTTACAGAAACAATCAAGCGTAATGTAGTTTGTCTAGCCAGACAGCATCCCTAGATAGCCTACTTCTTTGTCTGCGAGAAACTGCTAACTCCTTGCACTTGCTAGACCCCGCTTATGATACCAGTGCATTATAGACATCATGCTCTCATCTTCACAAAATTTTCGTGTTTACTCGCAATAATATTAGGCGATAGCAAAAGTTATTATAACTACCATCACATTATTTATCACTTCTTATGTAAGTTGAACGTCTGACAAGGGCAGTTGCCTTACCTAGTCACGATATGGTGCTGGTTATTTAACTTTTAAAAGTATGTATACTTACGTCTGTGTATTATAAGGCCAAGAGTCATATGCTGAGAAATAACCTTCAACTTAGTAAATGATGCTTGCTCATTCTGTTCTCCCAGCCATGGCTTTCACGCAACATACTCTCAGTCATAACGTTTACATCACACACACAAAGGGATGCTGTTTTCTTATTAATGTGTTAATAGAAGAAAACATATATACATGAATAAAATTTGCACATTTTTAAGGACATTGATTTGACTGAATAAATACATTTGTTTTTGTTTCTTTTTTTTTATACTTTTCCCATCTGGACAAAACAATAGGCTGTTACAGTGTTTGAGCTCATAATATAATAGCCTAATTAATTTAATACATGGCATTGAAATTTGGTTTTAGCGTTATGTTTGTGTCAGAATTTTTTTTATATAAAAACGACACTTCATATGCGCCGATGGTTTTGTAGTTAATAGTTATCGCACCCTCTCACAGACCCAAAGTGTGGGAGCGTTCACAATCAAATGCGGTCTGTAGGAATTCATAGAGAGGTTGTTCCTTCGGATGAGAGTTTAAACCGAAGTAAAAAGAAGAAAATAATTACGGATATCTACCAAAAATTATTGGAAGGGGTAATAAGTTATGTGGAGGCTTGATCCTTGAAAGTCGGTGTTACTGTTTTACTCGTAAAGTTCGGTTTAGGGACCCGTTCGGGTTTCAAATCCGGAGTTTAAAAAATGACGTCTGCTAATATACAAAAAAATATGGGTTCTATTCCTAATTCTTGTTCCTAATTTTTTTTCGGTTCCGGTTCTATATTAAAAATAACTATTAACAACGGTTCTGGGTTCCGTTTCGAATCCTGCTGTTTATATAAAATAAATAAGTAAATAAGTTACATACTATACATAGAGTAATTTTTTTCCTATGATGTTTTGTCCATATGTTCGTGTTTAACAGGCGAATTTTTTTCTCGTATTTTATAAATAGGACTTCAAGTTGAAAAAAATGTGATATAAAGAGAAGGGGGATATTGTAATTCGACAAAACAAGCTTAGAATTATTCGGTTCCGCATATAGGGCTTTTGTGCCGTTACCCCAGCAAAGCGAGTCCCAACAATTATTGCAGATGGGAAGTAGTTGCCCCTGTATTGAAGCAATCTGAATTGAACCGAGTATAACTTGTTGGATATCTAAAAAAAAAGGTATAAAGCTTCTGTGTTTGAAAAGAATGGGAAACCGACCAATCGAGTTTATTCCAAGAGGAGAAATACGGGGAAGTCCCTGCTATGCCACCATACATTATTGTTTGGGGATATTGGATAACTGTTTTTCACAACGGTTTCTTTGTTAATATGTAGCGGGAACTGCTTCAGATTCCTTTCTCAAACAAGGTCGCGCTGGTCGAGGCTAGAAACCTTTGTGGGGCCAGTGCCAGGGGCTTGCCTCTGAATCTGAACCCAAAGTTTTCTGTTCAAATCCTGGCTGAGTGAAATTCTTAACATGGTGGCTACGGATGAGAGTTAAGTTATGCTGAGGTCAATAATTGGTGAAACCCCTTTGCTTTTTGCACATTAAAGAACCCTTATGTCAGGGATGACGTCCCTTGATCATATAGACAAAATTATTTTTCTTACTCCATTGGTTATATGAGACAATGGGACCGATTCAGAAACGCGCTTAGCGCAAAATGAGGAAAAAAATACGACACTAATGCTAGCTTCATTTTCATACACACACATTAAGCATTATTTTTGTAATTACTATTGCTTTTTTTCTCTATTTCCGCTAAGCGCGTTTGTGAATCTAAGGCAATATCAGAAAATAATGTGCCCATATTATAGGCCTAATGTTAATAAAGATTCATAATTATACAGTACAAGATTTAACCTACTAGGCTAATAAATTAAGAGTTAGGAGTACACAACATACGTTTTGTACGATCCATACAACTTATTTACTCGTATTTCATGTAGGCTATCGTATAGCCTACTGTATATATATATTTTTCATAACTCTATAGTCTTATAGAGTCAATCCCCTGACTAAAAGAGACTGTAAACAAAACCCGACAACAACAACAACGCCATCACAATATCAAATCCCTGACCCCTCCTAGCGGTTGCATGGCCTCCTAATTTAAGATAATTTTGGATACAATCAACCCTTTATTAAAGGAGTTAGGTCAAGCTTGGGTGTAATCTAAAATATTGCAGGGAGTCATTCTGTATCCCCTTTTCACATTAAACAGTTTGACAGCAGGCAATCGAGTATAACGGTATCTAAAAATTTAATTAATAGGCCCGCTTTTCAGTGAGTGGTGAAAGTTTTCCAAGTTCAGAAAAACATGAAAAAGAGGCCAGTTTAAAGGATAAAAGAGAGGGAAATTACCTATAAAATCTGTATTATTGTCGACTTGCAGAAACATCAAAATATCTAGGTCACTAAAAGAATGGTGAAGTCACAATAAAAATATACTGTAATATTATGAAAATTTGGAAATCAACTCCACAAGCAGGTTTTCTGTATACCGTAGTAAGTTATTAATTTTAAAAGCAGTGACCAAAGTGACTATACGAGATTCCGTGTAGTCGTGATACTACGTCGTGTATACCCCTTACTCTCCGCATGTTAAAGATCCCTTAAAAAAGGGCTTGTAAAAGCTAGGTACATATAAAATTTCCAATTATGATGCCTTTTCCCTTGGCTTCCGACATTCGGTTTTACGTAAAAGAAATGAAATGTTTAAAAACAATATTCAGTCGAAGACTCGAAGTTGTTAGGTGCACACAAAATAAATCTTAAGACTATAACTGAGGCCACCCTTGTTTACACCCAAAATTATAATCGAATCTAAGCGTTCGATATAGGATTGGGGAAAAAGTAATATGATTTTCGCTTTAATGTAGGCCTATAGCCTACTCGGAGCCAGCATCCACGAGATAAACAACCTCTTGACCTCCAAATATTTTGAATCTCAAGGGCAGGGAGTTAGATCCTCAAAATAACTGATGAAATATGAAGTTATATGTTGCATACTTTCTCTGGGATTTTTCCCGTATAAGCTTACATTGCATCGCCATCAAGTCCTGTCTTTGTCGACAATAATTAGTGCTAGCCAAAGAGAAACAAATTTGTCTTCCCTAGCAATGATGATATTATACGAGCTGTAAGGCGAAAATCATGCGAGTTTCTCCTATCACGCGAGATCATTATTTTACCCTTATAGTGATGCGTGTGTGTATTTTCTCCGGTTCTTCCATTAACTGCGTGCGAAGATGCTCTGCCAAATGGGTTGATTCACCTCCACTCAATATTTTTGCATTTCCATTTTCAGAAAATTTATTCTCAGGCCAAGACCCGAATAGATCTGTGCGATTTAAATCTGTTCTAAGATTTTTTTTTCGTTTCCATGATATTTTGTAGGCTACTTCCTTTATTTCAACTGCAGTAGTTTCATTCTATTCCTTTATAATACGGTACCAGAAAAACAAAATAAAAAGAAGAGGAAATAGTGAAAATAGGAATATTACCATATATTTTAAATTACTGTTTAACATGAATGCTAAGGAATAAACATTTCATAGAGAGCTTATTGAGTATCTTTTCAACCATTCGAACTTGAGACTGCAGTATATTATACCCATGCATGGGAATAATTTGCGTACAATACGGTTTTACTGCCCCCCATGTATTTTCTCCTATGTTTAACATTGTGGGGGCCGGTACAACCGTATAGTACCATAATGTGTAAGGGATAAACATGTGGGTAGGCTTACAACTTACAACCCCAATTGTGCTGCTGGCTCAAATACTGAAATTTTGGAATGAGAAAATTTCTAGAGGGGGGCTCATTTTCAAATGAGATTTCTTGCAGATTCCTTTGCTCTCTACTTGCCACTTTTTGGCAATATTGAGATTATTGACCCAGGAAGTAGCAATAAACCCAAGTCCATGACTAACGAACTAACTTGAAAGACTGCCTCCGTATTATATCGTGCTTATTCTTATTCGTATAGCTATTTCGCTTCGATTTCGTTTAGAGGTGGACGCGCATATTCCCCATTGGAAGACTATATATAATACGGGGTATAAGTTATATCATGAGGGATAAACTC
Organism: Symphylella vulgaris; assembly: GCA_034698405.1. Taxonomy (NCBI): domain Eukaryota; kingdom Metazoa; phylum Arthropoda; class Symphyla; family Scolopendrellidae; genus Symphylella; species Symphylella vulgaris. The sequence goes on along the minus strand of JAQGBM010001314.1, from coordinate 6,473 downwards.
ATGGTTATATACTTAGTATATCCTGATTTGTCTGCATTTGACTCTGGCTATATTATACTGTAGTAACTAGTAACTGTACATCTCAAAGTTAAACTATTATAAAAGAAGCGCGAAGTTACGAATAACTCCATTTATTGATGTGGTTGTTACAAAAATTTAGGAAGCATCAGCAAAATTGAGTTAATTTTATTGTGGTACTTGCTTGGTCATTGGCGCAACTCGAATTTGTACATAAAGTTTGCTCGAAAAGTTATAATAGGAATTGGCTTCTATTGTGTGGCAGTAAATTGTTTTCTTGACGTCCGTATCGGCGGTTGATATAGCAATTTCATTCCTGCTATAAATCAGAACTAATTCGGCTGTTGATAATAGCAAATCTATATATGAGTGGATGGATGGATGGAACCAGGCAACAAACCGATTCCCGGGCATCGCATTGAGGTACCCGGTATAGGTGATGGTATACTTGGAGATCAATGACATCTCTAACACGTGGATGATGCTGTAAACATCACCCCCACCTTGTATAATGTAGGAATCCGTGTGCAATCGATTTCGAAGCCGGAGAGAGAGAGCTGGGAAGAACGGAAAAGGTATTTCTATATATCTTTTGCTCTGCAGAAAAGAGTTCAACCGACTCTTGCTGGTTAGGGAATCTGCAGGATGGAGAGATGCATGAAAGAGGGAAATATATATTGTAATCAAAATACCGGAGGCATTCTCTCTTCATCTTGCAGCAGAAAACTCGAAAAATTTCGGTTTTGTTTATGTTTCTTGATGGTAAATAAAAGTGCTATGTCTAAGTCAAATAATTATGAGATATGTCATTAAGAGCTGGCCAAAATTACGTATGTCATTAACTATTCAAATAAAATAAGGGTTTATCGATGTTGGAAGCCGAAGAGGCTGCAGAGCTTCATACCCGAAGTGTGCGGGTTCAAGAGGTACCGAATTGAATGAAATCGTGAGGTCGATTTTTTTAGGATGTGAGTTGCGGCTCTTTCGAGTAATGTTTTGTATTGCAGTCTTACTCTTGCAGATACCATGGACTGCTCTCGCACATTAATAATATAAATACTTCTTAGTTCTTTAACTTACTTTACCTCTTCTAATCAAAATTAGCCCCCCCCTATTAACATTGATTGGTTATATCATACTCAGTATAATTCCTAACTTATAGCAGATACCTTGCTCTGTGTATACATACGTTAATAAAGATGTAAAAAGCCTATTCTGGAAATTAAATGATGAGAATCTGGCAATATGATCCCAGGAAGGTGTTGAAGGGTTATCTCCAGACTTTTAGTACATCTTATACCGTATACTATATTCAGTTATCCACTATTATTTCATGTCTCAAATCTGTAGACTTTTAGTACATCTTATACCGTATACTATATTCAGTTATCCACTATTATTTCATGTCTCAAATCTGTCTTCTGACTCTTCTCCTAATCCTAACACCGCACGGAGACTAATTCCTAAACTATGTCCCGGTAATCCTAGACCTAGATGGATGGCAATTATTTCTTCGTATTAAACATTCATTTACGCTCCACAACTTTATTATTTATACCGGCAAGCGGTGGTAGTGACCCTTTTGATGTTACGGAAAACATCAACTAACTTTTGCAAACTTGCAAGTTTTCTTTCGTCTTCATGATGCAGAAGTTAAAGGGTTGATTGCACCGAGTTGTTTTCTGCATCATTTGCTAAACAACATATCTAAATTCCGAGTTTTACTGTCTGTAAAAATCGGTACTATCCCTTGTGTATAGTGTTAACTTTTTTATGTCGGTTCGGTATAGGCTATACGGGTAAACAGACTAAACACTTTATCCTTTAGTTGGCTCGTTTTTGTTTATACAGGTGCAATGTACGGAAAACAGTCTTCGGCTGATTATTGGTAAATAAGGAAGAACAGCCGAGATTATCCCATCATTTCTTCCGCCGAAGACGGGAACTGAACTTTAGGAGACACCAGCCCTTGAAACGGGTGATAAATGAACTTTGGTTTTCTTTTGCAATTACCAATATCGAATGTGAACGTGGCAAGTACACAAGTTTCCCCCCATAACGAGGTCATTGCAGGGAGAATGGATGGACGTTTTTCACCGTGCTTGGAAAACATTTAGCAGTTTGCAGAGAACATTTACTGCGATGTTTGGAACTTGGGACTATAACAGAGAAGGCTATTACTGTCCGGTTTTTATTAACTCTCGCAAAAAATACTGTTTTCGCGTCGTTCAATATCGCGTTACATTTGGAGCTTTCCGGATTCTTTTGATGGTCAAATAAGTGATCTTAAACATGTTGTAGTATTTACTTAGTTCGATAAGAGTTGTGCATATACGTACAGCTGCCTGCTATGATGTAGTGTGAATATTATCACTGATAGTGCAGCAAGGGTCAATATACTTACATATTATAATTTTATTTCATATAGCCTACTTTATACTTCCGAAATTTTACGATATTCATGATGAAATAAATGTCTAAATTGCATGAATAGTCGGCACCGATGGTCTCATGGTTACTTATCGCACTCTCTTGTAGGAGAGTACGGGTCCCCAGACCCCCCGCTAGTTTGCAAAAACATTAACCCATGGCCATGACTAATTGACTATCCAGAAGATTAAGATGAACAATTTCGTAGAGTAGTGGCTATCACGATCAAATGCGAGTTTTTAAAATCGAGTACTGTAGATCCACTTGCTCTCTCCACAGGTCTGTTAGGAGGCTATAGGAGCCTTCTAGGAGATTTTAAGAATCGCAATTTTAGGCAAAATTCGCCCAGAAAAGGGGGGTTTGGTTTCAACAAATCACATTTTGTTGTAATTTTTGCAACAAAAGAACTGCAAAGAGTCATGCTCGGCCCTTGACTCCGCATACGGAGTACATGCACTAAGGCACTGACCCATTGGGTTACTGGATTTCCAGAGAGAGAAATACATTATAGAAATACTTTGCAGCACGCAATGCTTATTTTACCGATACTGATCTGCTTAATTGGGTATAATACTTGTGCAAACCTGCAATGCACTATATCAAGAGTTCATAATATACCGTATATTGTAAAAAAAAGTTGAAGCAGAAAAGTTTTATTTCCAGAAATATTCTTACTGCAAACAGCATACGCTGATAACCGAGCATATTATATGGGGAAGTTGCAGAGCTCTGTTCTGTATAGGTAGCTTTGCGTATGTAGCATCTCCGATCAATATAGTCTCCTCTCTGCAGTGCAGTGAACCCAGCATCTTTCCGGCTACCGACCTTCCCAGGACTGCAGCGTAGCTCTAGTTCAACGTCCTAGAGTCCTATAGGGCAAAATTCACATACGTAGAGATCCGCAAAACGGAAAAAGTGCAAGATATTCCGCATTCTATCTTGGGCTACTACTTTACTTTAATTATATTTTTATCCCAACGTGTTATCTGTTCTATTATACAACATAGGTTGTTATACTTAGTAACTTAGTTTTAATGTACTGCAAAATAGAAATGCATATATGTGCAAATTTATGCTGCAAGGCTTAAAAGAGTGCAGTTATGAAGATCGAGGCAGACATGGAATGTTATGTCTCTTTATTGATCAGTTTTGCAAAAGTTGTATTATTATCCCGCGCCTACGCTAAAACCGGGGATTCAGGTTTAATATTTCATTGCAGAAACATATATAGCCTAAGTTATTCTGTATTTATAAGACGAAAAAACAGGGAGAGGTGAATACACCTAAGTTAGGTATAAGAAGTGAAAGGTATTATTTTTTTGCAATTATAAGCAACATTATATGCCGACAACTTATTTAGCATTTTTCTTTGCATAATCTGCAATTATTTAAATAATTACTTTTGCTTGGGAGTAATGTTCTATAATGAGCCAGTGCCTCTGAACCAAACTTTTGCGTTCCAATTCTCGGTTGAGGCTGGTAAGAAATTATGAAATTCAAATGGTGGCTAGCTCCTTAATTCGAACCGATTTACGGTATGCACATGACATGACGCCTTGAACGTGAGTATAATGCAGCCATACTCAACAGTCTGAACTAGTTTTTCCGGAGGTACGTTTGGACTTTGGAGGGACTCAATGAAAGCACAGGGTCCGGATAAAATGTAGCTTTTTCATGGTCGGAGCGCGTGCTTTAAAAAGCCTTGGCCTAGAACTTTAGGGGTGGCAGTTCCCCAGTGTTCGCCCATGCGAAAAAAATTTTAGATTTCAAGTCAAATTTCAATAATTTTAACTTAATAAATGTAAAATGAGAAGTATTTTTTAGGATATAACTTAGTTTCAAAATTTTTCTTGCTTTTTTTCCGGGTTCGGGGTCCGGATAAAATGGCCTTGCGGTCCGGAGTTCGCCAGTTGAGTTGGGCTGGTATAATGCAACTCCTAGGTAACAGATCTCAAGTGTCCTAGACTAGAGCTTATATATTACGAATGAGAACTTAAAATGACGTAGATCCTCTTGCTCTCTGAGTGACGATGAGTGTACATATAAAAAAATCCTCCATTACTTCGTAGATGAAAACAACGCAAAAAAAAAATTTGCAAAATAATTAGCATAGGGAAGGTTAGGTGGCGAAATTCTCTCTAATCGGTACCGGTATTATTTATCCTCTCGTATTGCAAAAATACTGATTATAGCGGCTCTAGGCAAACACTAAATAAATAAATAAAAGAGGAGGGTAGCCTATAGAAAAATTATTGCTACGGATAAGTTTGATATATTTTTATAGTATTTTTGTATATTTTTCTATGTTATGAAGCCTGACTTTCATATAAACAGTTCGGTTTGACGTATTGCTGTGGGTAAAATGTTCATTTTTTGAGGAGTCACTTATAAGAGTTGGGTTTTATTACTTTGGAATAGAACTATTACCCAAGCAAATATATTTTGACGGGACACACAGTGGGAGCGAATTCAAAGTCATATCATAGACGAGACAACAGCACTTGGATGATAAATGGCAGGAAGACTGTTTCATATATGTATATAGAAAATATAAGAAAAAATAATAGCCACAACCGTATATACTGCTGTATGTGGAGGCAATATTATCTTATATCATAGATGCGACGTAATTCAATTTTTCCAAATTTTCTTTCTTTGCTTTTTCATTAAATGAAAAAGGGATGTATCTCTTATTTCTTCATCAGACAGAGAAGCTGTATAATGTATACGTATATTGTAATTGGATTACAATTTTGTTATTAAAGTAATTGCATTGGCTTGTATTTGATGCATATATAGACCTATAGTATCTAGGCTAACTGTACGGAGTATATTAAAACAATATTATTACTATTACTCATTCATAATTAATTAGATATTAAAAAGTATAGTACTATTTATAAGTAATAAGTCCCCCGTATTATTTATCAGAAAATGTTAGTATCCGTGGTCTAATTTTTTGGGGGTTACGCGAAACTAAAAGATAGGGGTTCGAAAATTAGCCGAGGTTATGGTACCGTAGGAATAATTGAAGTGTGGTGACATGGCCCTTCGGACGATGTCAGGATAGTGGTGATGGTGTAAGTGACTAAATGGTTCGGAGGTTATGAGGCCTTAACTCTGAACCCAACTTTTATGAATTTCCCGTTGATGAGAATTTCTGGGTAGTTGAAATTTGTTAAAGGGACGCTCTTTGGGATGAGAATTTAAACCGAAGTCCATCTGCACAGATTTCCATCATTCACATTGAAGTTAATTAGAACCCTTACGTCAGGGATGACGTTACACTGGTCATGTATGATATAGTCTAAATTAAAATCTCACTCGTCAGTCCTTCGTCGGGTTACGTTGTCGCTCAGCACAGTGACGTTAAAAAAAATCAAACTAAGCAAGGGAAAAATAAATAAGATTCTGTCTCCATTGTTTGGCCTCAGTGAAAAAATATACACCGTTAAAATTAAAAATAGGCTATTAAATAATAGCACAAAATTCCATTTTTAATGCCATCATGAAAATGATGAACCCTTCTGCTTTTTAAAATAATTACTTTCCTTTCCTTTTTAAATCCCAGTTTAATGACGCTATAACTGTTAACCTAGTACTGTAATATTATTGCAATTCGTGCTATTCCGTTATAATAGGTCGCCTCTATACTGCGGACAAAACTCTTTTGGCAAAGCAGGAGGCATGGCCATCAGCCAAAATGACTTATTTCTCAAAATACGCGCGAATGCAAAGAGGTTATGATTTTTCTACAAACTGCTGTCTTTTGGATGAGCTTGTGATTAGCATTTAATTAGTTTAAAATGTGTCAAGCTGAACTAAACAGCTTTTAGGAAAAGTTAAATTTGGGTAGCCTATATTTCTTGATTTTGTTAATGCACCAATAATATTTTAAGATCGGATTGAAAAGTACTTGGTAGAAGAGTCATGAAAATGATGCTAGCCATTTTTATGCACAATCATGCAAAAAGTGTTTTGATGATTTGCTTTTGATGTCACTGGTAAACTGACGAGTGAGTCAT
>JAQGBM010001313.1:0-10923 GCA_034698405.1 Symphylella vulgaris | reverse complement strand
ATTTTTACATAGGAAAATACTACTATTTAATGCGGTCATTTCTATGTATCACACGTCCAAATCCGTTCAGCGGTTACGAAGATACAATTTTTTTAAAATATCACCTAGATTTTTTTATCCCCAGACGTAATGGCGGATTCTGCTCAAAAGATATCGTGTATATAATATATATAATTGAAAAATCAGACCAAAAAGTATTTTTTCAGAAAGTTTTCCAAAAAGTTTAATTTTTGTATATAAATTCATTATTAATAATATTACTAAAGTTCCCAGAAAATTTTCTTAGTCGTACATTCCGCGAGGGAAATTTTAAGATTGAGAACCCTATAATAGCTATAGGGCCTAGGCGTGTGCTTCGAAATTGAAATCATCGCGTCATTCTTACAAAACATTTAAAATTACCCTCGCGGAAATACGCCTATATACTGTGTTTTGAAGTAATTGTTGCCACCCAGTCATATGCTCCAAGTACGACGCGCCCAAAAAAATAAAAAAACTATTTAGCGCGCGTCCCGCTTGGTTTTGTGAAAAATACAGAACGTTTTATTTATTTACTTAAAAATTATGGAACAATGAAATCATTAATACACATTCAATTTTTTTATCAAATAAAGGTAGCCTATTATGAATGGATTTTTGTATATTCCATGAGGTATATTAAATAATAACTAAATAATTTACTGGTTTTATCACAAAACCAAGCGGGACGGATAAGCTGACATAATAATAAATTTTTGCCCCTACTATATAAAAAGAGGACTCAAATAGATATTACAATTTTGTAGTTCAAAGTATTTTATTACAATATGATCCTTAATTAAAACAGTATTTTTTTTTCCTTGTAATTTTACTTTAAAAAATTTCTACTCATTCATAAAATTATATAATGTTTTGCATAGGTTATAGGTTATTTAACTTCTCTCAATACAGTTAGGTAACTTCAGAATGTATTCAGAATCATCTTCAAATTGAAGCGTACAGTATTTAGATGAAATGGATTCAGGAAAAAAAGCAACAATTTCTTTTCTTTTTTTAACCAGTTGAATGTAATGAGTTAGATTTTCGACTATGTCATCATCTTTTCTGATGTATGACTGAACCTTTAACCTGTATCCAAAGCCAATAATTTTCTCATTAATTCTGATAAAGTCAGTTATATCAATAATTTGGTCAGCTACTGAAATAATACTGTCAACTTTTTGTTTATCTTCACAGTGAGTTGAGGTACTGTATAGATTGTGGTTGAATGTTATTCTCTTGTAGATATTAAACGATCCACGAATTTCATGTTCTATCCCAGCATTCTCAAGAGCAGTAACTTCTTGTTGAGTTAAATTCCTTCGCGTGTGCTTTCCAAATGCTGTTACTCCAGAATTATCAACAGAATGTTTCCGAGTAAGAAGGTAGCCCCTTCTTAAATCTTGAATGAATTTGACTGCTCCAATATTATTTGATGTGTCTATTTCTTGACTGTATCTTTGGAATAAACATTCATGGTAATATGATTTAAAAATTTGCTGTGGTATACCTTTTGTCCCATGATGCAGCATTTTTAGATGGCCAAGGTTATCTTCAAACATGAAAGCAGACTGGGCCCACAATGGTCCCCATTGAACTACTGCTTTAGGTAAATGTGTAAGAATATGTGCATTATATGTTTGATTTTCTTCCCCATATAGTTCCTTAATGCTGAACACGAATTTGTTTAAAGCTATCTCAGCATTTATTATATCCTCATGTTTTACTTGAGACCCTAGAAGTGAGTATAACCCATACACAAAAAGGAGCCAATGCTTGTAATATGATGCAGTCTTAAATAACCTATGAAGTAGAAGTGGTGAAAAAATCAAGAGAGTTCGCCACTCTGAAGCTTTAAAGTATTTTATGTCCTCAACACACCTTGGTTCTCGAGAAATTTCATGTGTTACTTTTATACTTTCAATTCGTTGATCTAATGCTGTACTATCCACATGCCAAGCAGATACTTGGGTACTCTCCACAAACATGGTCATAAAGTGTCTCCATACGCCCAAAAGGGCGGCATGCATATAATCAGGCGTGAAAAAATTTATAATATTAAATTCAGGCTGAAGTAGCATCAGAGTTGATGGTCCTTTAACTCCCATGAAGGTCTTATTTTTTTCTAAAGCTTTTTCTGCAAACTGAACAGTCTGAGCTGCAGTGCGTTGATCAGGAAGAGGAAGTTCATGTGGGTAAACCCTTGAATGTCCTCTACCCCGTACTATTCGCTTTCCTTCGTTTAAACAAAATCCACACCCAAATTTCCCATTATACTGATTAAAATTTTGTATAATGGCTCTAGCTGGAGCATCGGCTGTGCAGAGTGTTGTTACAACTTTCATGATTTTTGTTTGGCCAGTTTCTTTATCTTTCCACTGAAACCCTTCAGATTTTAGTTTGTTCATTTCATTGACAAATGGCTTGAGAAAGCATTCCTGCATTTTTGGCTTCTCTGTCCCAAACCACATTCCAGTTAGAATTATTTGTTTCTTTTTCTCTTGGAAAGGAAGTTCATTCAAGCAACATTGAATAGGCCAAATTGAATACCCTTTGCTTTTAAAAACTGGCATTCCATCAGTACTCCAGTGTACAGATATTACATTAGGATCATCAAGAATACCTAATTGTCTGTACAAATCACCATCAAGAATAGAACTATATTCACCCTCTGTATAACCTGTTTTCACTCTTTGTTTCTCATTTTTTACTAGTTCACTCCAATTATCCTTCTCAAATTTGACTCGAAGTTGATCTTCGAGAGGCATGTACAAAAAAAAATTTCCCTCTTCTGCACTGGAATTATAAGAAAACTTTTCTTCACAAACTGCACACTCATCTTCATTTGGGAATTTTCCAAGATAATTTTTACAAGCCCTACAGTAATAATGGATTTCATATGATTTATTATTAAAATTTTTTGGAATTGAACTAAGAGAACTGTACAGTAAGTATTTTGATCCTGGAAAGTTGTTCCCTTCTGGAAGAATAATTTGCAGAAATTTCATTAAAGCTTCGACACACACCCCACTGAGTTTAAACCTTTGGATAAATGAAAGAGTGCATAAAAAAGCTTCGAGATTGCTGGTCATGGCTCCAGGATATAAAGGCTCTTTGCCATGCTTTTCCAGCCAGGAAAATGTCTCATCTGAATAATTATTATTACCATTTGAAATTTCTTCTGTAGGTTGCTCATCTTCATGCTCACTGGTTAGTGATGCAAATAAGGGAGGAAAATGGTCTACAGGGTAATTTTCATCTGCTACTTCGTCCAAAAGCCATATATTTTGCTCATCATCACTGTCGCGGCCATCATCAGCATCCGCTATTTCATCATCCGAACCATCTTTTGATACATGAAAAATAATATATACGATCACACATTACTTATAATGTACGTTCTTTGCAAAATTGGACAAAATCATATAGGCTAGCTAAATATAAGCTTGGTATAGTTATACTGTCTTACCATCAACTTTATTTCCATCAACATTATTGGCATAATTGTCAGCATTCACCATATCATCATCCGAACCATCTATATTTAGATACATATAATAGCATGATCAATTAATATAGCAAAATATTGAACAAAATCATAATTATATAATAAGCTCGGGGTTAAACCACTGCAGAATTGGTCCCCACTCCTCACACAATGTTATAAGTAGGCCTATATATACACCAAATTGTATACTAGCAGCTATGCCACAGCTCAGTGGGGAGGTACGTGACCTATATATTCTGCAGTTTTACCAATAAGCTGTGTACCATGTACTTACCATGAACATTATGATCTGCGTTATCAAATCGTTGGTGACTTGCAGCAGCTGTAATTGTTTTTTTATCGCGACGGAACTTAGTACGCCTAGGCATATCACTGCAGCATTCGCTATCAGCTACAAGATATCGCTTGTACCGACCGCGTTTTTTCTTCTGTTTTTCCATCTGTTTTAGCACTGATGCTATTTAGTACATGTAGTGTTTTAATTACTATTAAAATATTATTTGCTGGTGTAAATTTGGCTCAATATAATCATCTGAACATCGAATTCCGATAAAAAGGTAATGGGATATGGTCTGGATATGGTGGCCGCCATTAAATAGAACTGTGTTCGAACTGCGCTTACTGTGAAATCTGGTAAATTTCAAATAATAATCAATACGAATAATAAAATAACGTTATTCATAATTTTATAAAGAAATAAAATATTAGTTTGTTAAATTTTAGCTAGCGCTATACCAGGGCGCTTCTGAAATTTGAATTTAAAATTTATGGTTGTTTTTGATATTTGGCACTAGCAATATAATCTCGAACCCAAAATAGTTGTATAATTTCTCTTATACATTATAATTCGCTTTCATTAATTAAAAATGAATTATACACATCAAAAATTTATAAAATTTTGTTAATACCAATATAAAATTTATATTTAACTTAAGTTTTAAACGGCAGAAAAGCAGTAATAAGCTATAATCTCGTAACGGCTTTCATTATCCCGCCAATTCGAACGCCATTTTCACTGAGACAGCCGCCATAATCGATCAACAGTACTCTTGTTTTCCGTTCTTTTATTTTTATCTTTATATTAGATTATTTTATTTAAGCATCTTTATGAAATTAATACAAAATGTGCGATGAAGCTGATGAACTAATTATTACCACATACAACTGGGCTTTAGTGGATTTTTTTGAGGAAGAAGACGGATGCACCTTATCATGTGTGAGATCGAAAGATATAGAAGTTGGGGTAGAACTTACTCCAACAACAATAGAATTATGGGAGAAATCTTCAAATCCAGTTGTGGTGGAAGTGAATTGGAAAGAAAAGAACCGAAAAGCATTGAAATATAATGCCAAACTAATTCAGTTAACAGGCAAGAATATTTTTAGCTAGGCCTAGCTATTTATTAAGCTTTTAAATGGCTATAAGACCGGTACAAAGAAAGGCCAAAAAAATGAAGAAATCCGTGTCAAGCAAATTTTCCCGCGATTTTTGCTTCATTGCAGATGAAATCCTTCATTGAAGATGAAATCCTTTCATCTTTGCTAAAGTCGCGAATTCATCTAGCAAAAATTTTGCATTCTTTGTACCTGGCCTAAATTATGCGGGCTGTATTTTAAGTTAATAAACGTATCTTAGCTCTCTGTACCGGTACTTTCCGCAGCTATAGATGCGTACAGGCTATATAATAAGTTAATATGTTAATTTTGGCTTTATAGACAGCAAACATTTGGTGGAAGCCAATATTGAGAAATTAGTGAAGAATGCACAGTACAAAGTCTCATTTTTCCAACCGCCACGAGTATTAGGATTTGGGATGAGAACCAAGAATCCATATGAATAATGATTCATTGTAATAATCGGTATAGCTCAAATGAAGCTCATATACAATTGTGGAGGATGTTGTACCGGTGTATATACCAATCACTCGTAACTTAGTGATAAGATGCCGAAGAAGAGTGAAGCTATTATAATTGATTCAAGCAGCAGCGATGAGGAGCAGGGAGGGGCCACCCCTGCGGAGGTGATTGACCTTACAAATACCCCGCAGGGGACCTCTGGTACTCAAGTATCTGGAACATCTGGCGTAACAACTTCTGGCGTAACTTCCAGCAACGGGTCTTCCAGCAGTGAGTCCGAGTTCGATTATGGTAAGTATGAGGTAAACTCGGTTGGCCTGTGGTAATTACCACAGTCAAACCAAGTTTACCTAATTAATGTTTTTTGTTTTTCAGGAATGTATCGTATGTGGAATGGGAGACAGATACACATGCGAAGAACTGGCAAGGCACTATGAACAACGTCACCATGTTTATCTACAAGGCCAGGACACTCTATATGGCGTGTGTCTGTGTGTGTGTTTAATTTTGTTTGTTTGTTTCAGTTGTGTGCCTTGTGTGCGGGGATACGTTTAACCTAGAGGAAACCGTGGACGTACACAAGGTATTCTGCACTGACCCGGACCCGTTCCAATTCATCTGCGTGGAGCACAACGTCCTTATGCAAAACGAACATGAGGCCATGGTCCACGTGCGCAGCCCGCACGACCATGACGCTTTCATATTCACATGCCTTTCGTGCGAGGGGTTGGACTCCACTTTCCTCAGCCGGTGCGTGTCGGAGCACATTTACTGGCACCACAAATAATGTGTTCCGGCGGGCATCGGCTGAGGAAAGTGGTTGTTATTTGTTGTTAAATGTTGACGATACGGTTGTTTGTTTTTATGTGTTGCAAGTACTGATGTGTACTTTTCCATTTTTTCAGGAATTAACATCGAACAGGTGTGCATGGTGCAACACTCAACTCCTCGGTAATGGACGAGCACCAGAGCATTCCTGCATTCCTCCGGCAAGATGCCTGACAATGGTGTGCTTGGAACACAACTTGACGTTGAGGTCTTACCACCAAGCGATCGCCCACTGCCAGCGAAAACACCGATTAGATAAATTTTACGCTGAATGTAAAACGTGTAGTAATAATGTGAAACATGTGTTTTTCAGCCGCCGAGTGAGCGAGCACTTGTATTTCTACCACTGAAATAAACTTGGTTGTTTTTGTTCTTACCCGATTGTGTAGTATGAAAAGTAGTAGGTAAACAAATGGTAAACGAAAGGCAGACCAAAGGCTGACGAAAGGTAGATTAAATGTAGATCAAAGGTAAACCTATAAGGTAGACCAAATGTAAACCAAATGCAGACGTAAGGTAGACCAAAGGCAGACCTAATGTAGACCAAAGTAAATCAAAGGCAGACCAAAGGTAAACCAAAAGTAAATCAAAGGCAGACCAAATGTAGACCAAAGGTAAACCAAAGGCAGACCAAAGGTAGACTAAATGTAGACTGAAGGTAAACTAATAAACCTAAAGTAGACCAAAGGCAGACCGAAGGTAAACCAAATGTAGACCAAAGGTAAAACCAATGGTAGACCAAAGGTAAAGCAAATACAGACTAAAGGTAAACCAAAAGCAGACCCAAGGTAGACCAAAGGTTAACCAAAGGTTAACCAAAGGTAGTCCAAAGGTAAACCCAGGGTAAACCAAAGGACAGCCAAAAGGTAGACCACAGGCAGACCAAAAGCAGACCACAGATAGTCCAAAGGTAAACCAAAGACAGACTAAAGGTAAACCAAAGGCAGACCAAAAGCAGATCAAAGGTAAACCAAAGGTAAACGAAAGGCAGACCATAGGTAGTCCAAAGGTAAACCAAGGGTAGATCAAATGTAGACCAATGCTAAACTAACGGTAAACCACTAAACCAAAGGTAAACCAAAGTAAACCAAAGGCAGACCAAATGTAGACCTAAGGTAAACCAAATAGTAGACTAAAGGTAAACCAAAAGTAAATGAATGGTAAACCAAAGGTAGACCAAAAGCAGACCAAAGGTAAACCAATGGTAAACCAAAGGCAGACCAAAGGTAAACCAAAGGCAGACCAAGTGTAAACCAATGGTAAACCTAAGGTAGACCAAAGTAAACCAAAGGTTGACCAAAGGCAGACCAAAGGTACACCAATAGTAGACTAAAGCTAAACCAAAGACAGACCAAAGGTAAACCAAGGCAGAGCAAAGGTAACCCACAGGTAAACCAATGTAGACCAAAGGTAAACCAATTGTAAACCAATGGTAGACCAAAGGTAAACCAATGGTAGACCAAAGGTAAACCAAAGGCAGACCAAAGGTAGAACAAGTGTAGCCTACACCAAAGGTAAACCAATGGTAAACCTAAGGTAGACTAAAGTAAAACAAAGGCAGACCAAAGGTAAACCAAAGGCAGATCAAAGGTACACCAATGGTAGACCAAAGCTAAACCAAAGACAGACCAAAGGAAAACCAAAGGCAGAACAAACGTAGACCAAAGGTAAACCAATGATAAACGAAAGGCAGACCAAACGCAGACCAAAGGTAAACCAAAGGCAGACCAAAAGCATACCAAAGGTAAACCAATGGTAAACCAAAGGCAGACGAAAGGTAGACCAAATGTAGACCAAAGGTAAATAAATGGTAGACCAAAGGTAAACCAAAGGCAGACAAAAGTTAGGCCAAAGGCAGACCAAATGTAGACCAAAGGCAGACAGAATGTAGACCAAAGCTAGACCAAAGGTAAACAAAAAGTAGAATAAAGGTAAACCAATGACAGACTAAAGGTAGACCAACTGAAGACCAAAGGTAGACCAAAGGTAAACCAAAAGTAGACTAAAGGTAAACCAAAAGTAAACCAATGGTAATCCAAAAGTAAACCAATGGCAATCCAATAGTAAACCAATGGTAATCCAAAGGTAGAGCAAGGTAAACCAAAGGTAGACTAAAGGTAAACCAATATTAGACCAATGACAGACCAAAGGCAGACCAATGGTAAACCAAAGGTAAACCAATGGTAGACGAAAGGTAAGCCAAAGGCAGCCCAAAGGTAGACCAAGGGAAGACCAAAGGTAGACCAAATTTAAACCAAAAGTAGACCAAATGCAGACCAAAGGTAAACCAAAAGTAGACCAAATTTACACCAAAGGTAAACCAAGTCGGTTAGAGAGAGAGGTGTGACAGACAGTATTAAGAGTAATGGCAAAGCCTTTTTCTCTTATGTTCGGAACTTTTAGGAATTCTGTTTTTCTCTTATGTTCGGAACTTTTAGGAATTCTGTTATGGCTCTGAAAATTAGTAGTAATATGTGCACCAACATTAAAACTGTTGTTGATAGGTTTGCGAATGATCATCCTGTCCCGGTCCTGGTCTGCAATATCGGAATATTCAGACTGGCTGAATGGTAATCCAAAGGTACTCTATCTGTACAGTTATGAACAGCTAAATTTACAAGATAAACTGATCCAGCATCAACCCAGGTATCATGGAGTCCACTAGGAACTATATGTTTCATCCATATCTTTAATGAAAACGTTGACCTTTTTCATCCTGAAATGATCAAAGCCTACTTCGACCGGATAATGCAAAAAATGAAGGTGCATTTCAAGGTGCCTTTTAGCACAAATGAGCTTAAGTTATTGAACAAGCCGTTCGCTTGAACATCCTAGACGATAATCTTAATGTGAATAACACAAGACTAACGGCTTTTTAAAGAGAGAACCCGATGCCAGGAATGAGTGGTGGTGTCGGCGCATCATACCCGTTAAATTTCCCTCAGGCACCACTATTCTCGAATCCGCACACCCAAACAATTTATCAGCCAGGCTGTGCGTCGCAGCTGCTTGACAAAATTTCTTCGGAATAGGAAGCCATTTCAAGAGATTCCAAGAGAGACCTATTAACTTAGTTCAAGGTTCATCCCCTTTATCGGACATCACCCTGCAACATGTGGACGCAAGTTCGTCCATCGGACCTTCAGTTTCGAGATCACTGTGTCAGAAAGACTTGTTTAGTAACATGGGACAGTTAAGGTTGGAATCCAGTCTCAGAACAACTTATGAATC
The DNA here is from genome assembly GCA_034698405.1 of Symphylella vulgaris. Classification (NCBI taxonomy): domain Eukaryota; kingdom Metazoa; phylum Arthropoda; class Symphyla; family Scolopendrellidae; genus Symphylella; species Symphylella vulgaris. The sequence continues at coordinate 1,481 of JAQGBM010001313.1, read as the reverse complement.
CATCGGCTATTCTTCAGCCGCTACAACCTATGCCAGTTTTGCTGATGCAAAATCTATGACCGAAGATTCGAATCTGATGAATTCAACGAGAGACACCACCACCGATGATGTGAATACGAGTCGAGCAAAGAAGTTTAAATCATGTCCAGCTTTTTTTGGAGGACCTACTGATAATCTGGAACATTAACTCTTGGTGTTTGAATTACGCTTCAAACTATTACTACATTTTTTATTAACTTTTTCGTTTCAATCAGTCAAAAAAGCAAAAATGTCATTAAAATAAAAAAAAATTGTTAAAAAATTAAAAAATTAAATAATTTTTAAAGCAATCTTTAATAGTACTTACTCGTTAGTGAATGATAATATACATCCTCGATCATACTCTTCAGTCCTTTCGGTGGATATTGTTTGGTAATAACTTGTGTTTTTTTTTAATTTATTCCCATAGAAGTATTTTGTAATTAAAAGTAGGCCTATTGTAAAAAAGAAATTATGTATTTGTATTTTAATTACTTTTCAAAAGTATTTTACCCATCACTGCAAATGATGGAGTAAGTCTAACAATCAAAGAAAATATTGTTCATTTCAATCGATTTCAATTAATGTTTTTTTTTTCCTAGCCAAACACGCAGCAAAGGACTCCTTACGTCCTGAAGAACGAAGAAGGGGGTATGGTGTTTACTGTGATGCAGAAAAAATTCTGCAGGTTATTGATATTGACCGAGCCATATGCTGCATATTTACGGCTTATTATGGCTCGGCAATATCGAGTACGACAGTAAAGTGTACAACACTTGCTGTTTTCTAGAAGTGGCCGCATTGAATATTAGAATTTCAAAACTGCGACGGCCACTTCTAGAAATTTTAAAATTTTTAGAAGATTAAGATTATTTTTGTAAAGTTCAGGAGTTCAGGTACCGTACTTCCTAATTTTTTTTCGAATTCCTAATTTTTACCTAAAATCTCTTAATGTTTTCCTTAAATGTTTTCCTCCGGGAATGAATATTTTTTGAACTTTTTTCTTACATTGAAAAAAATTGCATTACCGGTAATTTTACTGTTTTTAGAATAATACCTCCAGCGGTCTCAGGCAGGTGCTCTTCAGAAATTTAATTTGGTCCGCGCAAAAAAAAAAAAGCTGCTCAACCCAGACATAAACTCATGTAAGTTATAAGTTAAGTTTTATTACATAGCCTCATATAGGGTGTCAATAAATTAAGTATCGGATTACAAACCTTAATATAACCTTTTTATTTTGTATAGTACAAACTTCTACTATAGCTCATTTTAATCTACAACTCAAAATTTTTTTTAGGGTATATAACAGTTATTCTGGCAACCCCGGAAAACAAAAATGGCGACGCGTTATTCGAAAGACGAACGAATTTTTATTGTGACACATTTATTGAAACGAAATCTGTCGTAACAGTTCAGCGCCGATTCAGAATAAAGTTTAATGGCAAGGAACCACCAACTGACAG
>JAQGBM010001312.1:0-10924 GCA_034698405.1 Symphylella vulgaris | reverse complement strand
TCAAAACACTCTCGACCACCCTCCGCTCCGAGCAAACTATACGAGTTTGTAAGAACTATGTTAGTGTCATTGTCCTTAGAGATAGAGTCACTTTTAGAGTTCAAATTTTTTGGGTCATTAGGGTTTATAAAGTCATGTTTGGCTCGAGAGCTCTTTTTCTTCTTCTTTTTCCGTGGAGCGGAACCTACTTCTTGGACCGAAACATCCTTTTCAGGGGTGTTTGGGCTCCCAGATGAAAGGCCCTTTTGAGGACCACCTATATTCTCCGACAGGGTGTCCGATAGGTTCGGCCAAGAACCTGAGAGGGAAACGGTGGTGTCAAGTTCAGAGTTATTAGAGTTTTTGCGGGAGAGGGAGATAGAGGCCACCTCATCCGCCCACGAATGTTCCTTTACAGGGCTACTCGTAGCGGCCGAGGCTATTCGAGGACCTCCGTCTCCCTTCTCTATACTGTCGATCGTATCAGGCACCATCTGTTCGGTCATAGAGGGTACCACTATCACATGGTCACACAGTTCAATGCTACCTCGGTAATTAGGATGACGTGGATCGGCACTGGTTGGAATTGGTGATGCAGTATTTGCCGCATTTTTCCGATAATTTTCCAGCCGGGTTGCCAAATCTTCGGTATATATTTCGAGATCACTTTGGATAGTAACAGAGTTTTTTTGGGGGGACGAAATGATTTCTCTGGACTTAGTGGCGGGGGATATAGCTTCCACCCGGTGGGGGTAATCTTTGAAAGCTTCGGCGTAGGAGGGTGTCACGCATGGGTCCCCTGGTAAGTGAGGTCTTCGGCACTTTGAACAGTGGATCTTGCGGCAGGCCTGGCGGGAGTGTCCCCGTTCCCAGCAGTTAAAACAGGGACGGGGAACCCCGTTGAGTAGCACAAGCCCGATCTTCCCTCCGAACTTCAAACGGCTGGGGATATCGGCAGGCTTCAATCCATCCTTCAGAACCAATTGAAATTGGATGTCGTTGGTCTCCTTTGTGAGGGTCCGACCTCGGATCTGGAGGGTCCTGGTACGGTATCCATAGTCTCTAATGGTACCGTATTGATCCAGGGCCCGGGCCAGATCCTCGAAACGGACCCCACGCGGGAGCCAGCTGATTGTTCCATACGCCCTTATAATGTTGGGGTCGTATATATACCCCAAGGATTCCTGTACATTTATCGTCCGTAGTTTGGCAAATTCTTCCCGGAACAATCCCGAGGTGAAGGTGATTTGCCACACATTGGATGAATCAAGAGAGCCTATGGAGGCTATTTTCTCCATCGCGAAAACCTGGTCCAAGCCTTCCCAGACATGGGCATCGTAGAAAGGTTTTCGCGATGGATCGAGAATCAGAAATGCTGATTGAGTAAAGTTTAGTACGGGGTCCATAATAGACGAATAAGATGAGGGGGTCACTGCATAGATGACCCCCGGAATTCTCCTCCCATCATGCGTGGACACACCAGTGCCGGGGTTTTTGGCAACCCTAGGCTCCGATGGTCGAAAGTTATTAATGTTCGTATAATTACCTATATGAGGTCCAGCAGGAACTGACGACGACATAATTATGGTATAAAAACTCCTTACGGATGGAAACAACTAATTTTTATATAATTTATATAACTTTATACCGTCCAAAAGCACGAAAAATGCGGAGCCCAAAAAATTTACGCTCCGCACTCGCCGCCATCTTTCTACACGTGTTCCACACGTGTTCCACAGCAATGTTACTTCCCGGCACATTTGGACTCTGAATCAGCGCTACTAATACGCAGCACAAGTGTTCAGAGGGAACCCAAAAGGCGTGAAGCTTTTTAAGCCGCAGAGACCTCAGTTAGTACGCTTTGATCACGTCCACAAGAACGGTGAAGCTATGAAAACTTATATCAGATTTTTATATCGCCGTATTTTCAAGGGTGCGTGAGAGTGCGGGGTAAATTACACTCAATTAATGATTCTTAATGAACTAAGTGAAGATTGGACCTTTTGGTGAAAGACCATTAATAAGAAGTATATTTAAAGTGATTAGAACTCGTTTAATTGATTTCTGATATGCATTTTCATATTTAAATCTTACGAATAAGTGTAAGGGCGCACTTTCATCACTGGTCTTGGTTTAAGGGGAAACGTTAGTTTCTCCTCATTACTCATTTTATTTTCATTTTTGATTTTTACAGTGAAATACAATTTTAATATTGAAGTAAGAATGATTATGTGAATGATAAGATAATTGATTGATTATTTTTAAGATAGTAACTGTTCAGGCGTGAACAAAATTACTCAACCGATTTTCAGAATAAAAAAAAATTATAGACATTTTTTAAACCACATTTAATCCTTTTTTTTTAATTTTATGTAGCCTATTTTTTAAAATGTAATTTTTAAAAGAAATAATTTTAAGGTAAAAATTGCCTTTTTTCATACCATTAATGTCTTTGAAAAGTCTAAATTTAAAAAGGAAAAAAACAAAACAAACTACAAATAAAAGCTCTAAAGGAAATTTTAAAAAAGTAAAAAGTAATAAGTTAATAATATGAAAATCGGTTAAATAATTATTTTCTTGTCATTCTGGGAAACAATTTGTATGAAAACTGCTCTATGTTAATTTTTTTTAGTGTGATGAGTTAGTGGATTTTTTTTCCATGTTTAAAATTTTTCTCCCTACAGCAGAGGGCACCCTGTACTGCCGGTCCATATTTTTCTTTTTAGGAACATACATCACAGTTTTGCACTTTATTATAATATCCTATGGACTCGCCAGTGTAATATGGAATCTCTGCAGGGGTAGTAGAGTTATATAATAATGCCGTTATTATAACCATTTTCAGCATACAGTTTTGAGTTTAACATGCATAAAAAGGAGAAGAAAATATTTAAACTTCACATGATAAGAATGAATCATTCCCCATATTATTATTATATAAACGTTATAAATTCTACTTAAACATACATGTTTATGTTTGGGAATAATATGAAGAAACTGCATATTTTATTGATAATGGCAGTTAGAAGTGCATGCTTTATCGCTTTATATATTTTTCTCTTCCTTTTCTAACTATTTAGCATATCGTATAGCCTATTATCCTGGTCTTGTGTGGGTCTCTCATACATATAACAGTGCTGTACACAGAACAGACTTAATTTGGTTTTTGCAGCAGGATTGAAGAAAGTGCAGTTCCAGCCTTCTTTTCTTATTCGTGGACATTAATATTTATACCCAATTCCAGACTTCTCGTAACGTCCAGTAACATTTAAATCAAACTGTTCCTTTACAAAAGGTAATATCGTCGCGTTCTTCTATGATACACAAAATAAAATACCCGAATTGAGGCTTATTTGTTGCTAATGCAGAACGACTTTTTCTGTGCCGTGTTTTTACATGGTGTTTCTCGAGTATGGTCTGATCATGCCGAAAAAGTAGAGTTGTGCGAGTAACTTACTCGAATTCAAGTAATAATTTTCCAGTAAACAGTGAACTCGGTAACCAAGGCAGGGGCGGTTTTAAGGTCCGCTGCTGGGGGAGGGGAGGTTTTCCGAAAAATTGAAAGAGAGTGCAGGGGAGGCGAAAAATTTTGAAGTTTTTTTTTAATTTGGTGAAATTGAGTAATTTTGGTAATTTGGGAACACCGGAGGCGAAAAATTTGTCTGAAACAAGTCAAAACGTTGAAAATCTTTACAAAATGTGAGTAATTTTGGTGAATTTTTGCCCGTGGTAGGCTAATAATAATTATTTTGTAACTTGAGTTTTTTTTTTCTTTACTGGAATATTCGAAGTAAGTTAGTAGCCTATTACAGTTAAAAGTTCAATAATATAATTATTTGATGAAAATTGTGGAAAATAAGACAATAATACGTAATTCTTATAAATTTACTGTTTTTATACACTCTATCATGCAACCTAAAATTCTTACCAGCCTCAGCGTTCAATGCGTCAATGATGGGTTTATAGACTTCAGACACAAGAGCTCAACCAAAATGTAATAGAACATAGCTCAACCTCTAGCCAATTATAGCCACTGGCGCAGGCTACGTATTTATATTTAGTGTACAGTCTAGAAAACTCGACTTGAATTCGAAACGAATAAGACAGAACCCGGTACTTGACGTAGGCTATATACTTCCACATTTCAACTCAACTAAAAAAAAAATCATTAATTCATTTAGTTGACTAGCCAACAACTCTATTGTGTACGCATATCCGAAAAGAAATGCAGTATATTAAATAACTTAAGAGTTGTAAAAGCAAGGCTACGAAAGGGGTAAAATACTATTCCATCCTTATACTATAATTTTCCTCATTTGCCATAAAATTCTTAATGCAGGCTAACATACTCTCAAATGATTGAGACCATCTTACCACAACATTTTATACCACCGTCGTCAGCGAAATAGGCCGCTGTAATTATAGGCTGGATTCTTCAGCTGCAGTACTAACTTATAGCAATAAGCCTGTCTGTGGTCCTTCAAATTAATAACACTCCTGACTGTTAATCCAAAGAAGAGTCGCTTTACCCTTGGAATATTAGTGTATGTGCTGGAGGAGATCTAAGTTAGAGCAATTACTAACATGAAAATTATCCCACAGTGCAAAAGTTTAGCGAACTTATATGCGGTATAATTCTATCAGCAGTGGCAGAAGTAATTATTATACGAGCCAAATTTACTTTGCCTTTTCGCTTCCTTATAAGTAACAAAGTCTTTCGCCCCCTCATCTTCGTTTTAATTCAGTTACAAGAGAAGGCAAATTGAATTTGCGCTTTAGATAATCATACTGCACTGTTCTAGCGGTACTGCTTGTATAATGGGAAGCCGCCTGTTAGGCAAATCATCATCACAAAATAACTTACAGTATCACCACTAAGTTAGCTCATCGGTAACCGATAAATGTCCGAAAGCGATGTTCATCATTTATGAAGAATAATTTCGTAATGTTATTACGGTGTAGAAATTTATATAACTTAAAATATATGTCTATACGAGAATGTGAACTCCTTCCGGTCGAATTAACGAGTAGGGCGCAGTCAAAAATGAGTCCAAAAATAATAGGTTATAAAAATTATTGTCTTTATTTAATTTTGGAAAATGTTTACTGTCTAAAGCAGAAAAATTATAATATTTTCAATTAAAAAAAGTATAATGTTTTAAATAATTTAAAAACATTATAGGATAGGCATCAGAGTTATATGCAAAAGATTTTTCTAACTTGAATATTCGATGAATCCCAATAATCCAGGTTTTTATAATGGTCCGTTACACAGATTTTTTAAAATGAATTTTTATAGCAAAAAAGCAGATTTTATAAACCCGCTGGTGTACCTGCCCAATTGTGGTTCAGTCGGTAGCGCGCTTATACTTCTGAATCCAGAAGGTCCGCGGTTCAAACCCCGGCCCGGCTGGGGTAGGTAAGAATTTTCGGGTGAGTGAAATTCTTGAAGTGCTCCTTCAGATGAGAGTTTAAACCGAGGTCTTGTGTAGATCCCCTTAGCACTCTGCATAATTAAAGAACCTTCATATTCACGTCTGATAAATCCCATGTCCCTTATGAGGCAAAATTCAAATCTCACCTCGTCTTCGGGTTTTGACCTTTGTTTGACTGATGCGAGTTGGGTGAGTTGCGTGGTTCGAAATTTTTACCGCAGGTTTACATTGGAAGAGTGGGCAATCTTCTGTTGTCGACATTCAAGAAGGTAATTATAAAATCATCAATAGGCCTATACCGTAATTATTAATCCATTATTGTCTATCAATACTGTATATACTTATAGTGCTTTGAAAAGTCATCTGAACTATAGTATATAATTATATATAGTTAAAAAAATATTAATTTATATCGGTTTGATATATGTAACAGCTATATATAGTTCTAAAATCTAAAGCAAGTTCGTAAATCTAATAATTATAGCCATGATGAGTTTTGTAGAATTTAAAAACTTTTAATTGATACACTGTAAGACATTTATTGAATTACCATTATCAGTCATCAGCACAGAGAGGAAAATATAATTCAATTAAAATCCAGAAAATTGCTTTTAATATATATATATATAAGCATACGACGTAATGTTCTGTAATTTGGCGGCCTCTGTCGACTGAATGTCACTATAATCATAAAGGTCAACCGGCTGGAGAAGACAAGCTATTACATATCGAAATACCCTTTTTCTGTGTATATGTTTCTCCCTCTAAACAACATCTCTGAGAGAGTATATTTAAAATTGAAAGTATAGGAGTACGTAATATAATGTTATGTATGGAATTGACAGTTTAAAGATATATATTTTTATTTTTTCCCCTTTATTGCGGTGGGGGCACCACCCGGGTTGGAAAAAAATATTAAAATAACATTACAGACATCCAGGCAAGGGCGAACTACAATTTATTCCAAGGCCAAAATGGAGGCATTTCGATCGTGCCAGCGTCAAAGGGCTTGGAAGTTATTATTTCGGCTTAGACACTATTGTCTACAGTAATCAAACCCAAAGTTTGTAATTTAAATCCCTAAGGGTGCGTGCATGATACTGGGAGGAAATGTTTCGGGGGAGGTCCGTCATCTGTGTAGATGTCTCCTTGCTCCTCGCACAGCAATACGTAATTAAAGAACCCTTATCTAGGGATGCCGTCTTTCCTGGATGGTCGATTGGTCTCATTTAGGCTAAATTCATTTATCACACTCCATCGTCAGGTTAAGATATTTCCTCCTATAACCTCAGCAACTCACCGATTTAACCAAAACAAACAAAATATAGGCTACTAACTCGTAAAGTTCCTACACCTAATACTTAAGATTACTCTAACACTAACACTAACTCGTAAGTGTGGAACCCAAAAATACAAAATACGTCATACGGTATAGGCTATACAGTGAGATTTTAATTCAAAGCAAAAGCGAATAGAAAACTATAATATAAGTTAATATGGGCAATTTTTTCAGTCACGGTTAGGTTATGAAGTTTCGCCACCTCAAATTTAGATCCTCTATCAAAAAATTGCCGATATTATAGTTTTCGCCTTTGTGTTGAATTACAATGTCACGTAGGCCTATGTACATATAGGCTACTACCGGTATTCGATAGGCTAATATTTTTGTTATGCAGCACCCTGCACTTTGACCTCCTATAGGCTATATAGACTTATTTGACAACACCCTATATAGATACTATTCGATAATATTTTTGTTATGCAGCATACCCCACTTTGTTTTAACACTTGACCTATAACCTCACTTATACGTATATACGGTTTCCTTAGAAATTCTAAATTCTAACATAACATTCTCAACCCCTTTCCTTTTCTCCTTAAAACATCCTAAATCACTGGACAGTGGACACCTCGTGATAATAGTCGTGTTACTTTTCATGACATCTTGTTTAAACTCATCCTTCATCGTAGCAGCATAATGCAGTTTTGAAAGTGAGTTTTAAGCTTCTTTCTTTCTCGAAAATGATCTGACATTGGTTGTATTAATATGTCTTCAATAAAATTCATAGTCTCCAATGAGGGTCACCGAAGCATTAACCCAAATCGATCTATATATTAAAACCCCCTTTTATCCTTGCTGGTTCGACATTTTAACAGATGAAAAGGTTCACACAGACAGCTCAAGGAGACATACTTTTTTTTTGGTAAAGGACTTTACTCTCTCTTATCCCTTTTCGTACAAACTCCGAAAAGACTCGCGGACCAATTTATGAGAAAGTTTGACTTAATGTATAACCATAATATAAAAACATATGGAGCTCATGAAAATATGACCAAAGTTGCTTGTGACACGAAATGGCCGAGCTCTTACCTTAATGTACGATTCTGTTTATACAGAATAGTATCAGGATATCTTCGATTATTACAAGAATTTGTATCGATTATTCATTCTCCGTACTGTAAGACCTTGTGTGTTAAAGTGGTTTGTTAAAAAATACAAAAAAGTATCATAAAGTTGGGGAAAATATTTATTCCTGTGGCCGTAGAAGAGGGGAATTTCTTTTATTTTCTCTCCCCAGTCTGATGTATAATTTGACTAATCATTTTAAAAACTTTGATAAAGCTAAGAAAATTGTGAGCACTTAATAATGTTTTTATGAAATCTACCGTCTGGACCACTCCCCCCTATCTTCTATTACTTTGGTCTGGACGGTACGGAAGTCCACCCATCGGCATCTGGAACCGGAACTTCCTTTTTCTTTGCGACCACCTCCGCGTTCATCATCGCCCTTGGGAGCCTTATCTTCCTTGGGGCCTCTGTCTTCTCTAGGGGGTCTGTCCTCTTTGGGACCTCTATCTTCCCTGGGTGGTCCTCTCCTCTCAAATTTTTCATCATCATTATCGCGTCTTTCGTCTCTCCCACCTAAAATGACAAAAATGTTTCAAACCATTAGCGACTCCAAGAGATGAACTTTCACTGCCTAGTTTTTTTCCAAGTCCTATTTCCTCCTAGTTTTCTGGGCCAATTTTGCCTCCTACTTGTTTTTGCTTGCTTGGTGATTTTTTTTTTTTAATGTTGCAGTGAGAGACAACGAAGGTCATAACCCGGGCCGACGACGGGGTGAGATTTTAATTTTGTCTCAGGGAAAGGGTATGAGGGTTCTTTAATAATAATGCAGAGTGAAAGGGGATCTACACAAGACCTCGGTTTAAACTCTCATCAGAAGGAGCCGCTACTTCAAGAATATTTCACTCGACCGGAAATTTATTTTTACCTGCCCAAGTCGGAGTTTGAACCCCGGACCTTCCGGATTCAGAGGCAAGTGCGCTAACCACTGAACCACTGGGGTAGGCCATTAGCAAACTCCAAAAGAATAACCTTCTCTGGCTAAAAAATTTTTCTTTTTAAATTCAACTAATTTTTCTTCGATATTAAAGCTAAAATCATGCCATAGATGCTTTTTTCAACAACTTTCCTGGGCTAATTTTGCCTCCTAGACATTTACGGAGTATTACGTTATTATTGTGTCATTTTAGGTGGTTTTTAAAGTGCAGAGAGCAAGGGGATCTACACAGTTTCTCTCATCCCAAATAGCCAAGAATTTTCTCATCCTAAAATTATTCCTACCGACCTAGAATAGGGATTCGAAACCCAACCTCGGGGCCTAGATTATTAAAACTTTAAATACTTTAGATAACGACTTACCTCTGTGGCCACCACGTTCGCCATCGCGCTGCCCACGATCCCGATCGCCAAAATCGCGGGGAGTTCCTCTCTCAGAACGATCTTCACCGCGATTGCGATCTAAATCGCGGGGTGGCGGTCGCTCAAAGTCGCGAGCGGGACGATCGAAACCACCACCTCGATCGCTGCGATCGAAGCCACCACCCCGATCGCTGCGATCGAAACCACCACCACCCCGATCACTGCGATCGGTTCTCCAACTTCCTCTATCTCCTCCTTGGGAACGATCGGACCATTTGTTATCCCGATCTTCCCTTGGGGGACGGTCCGACCATTTGTTGTCCCGATCTTCCCTCGGGGGACGGTCCGACCATTTTTCCCGATCTTCCCTTGGGGGACGATCCGACCATTTGTCCCTGTCGCCTGCAGGTGCTGCGGGACGCTCCGAGCGCCAGTTATCGGTCGGCTCCTCGCGACGCTGAAATCCATCATCGCGTCTCTCGCCTAAAAAAAACACACAAAAGGCTTAAATAAATGACAGTCTATTTGTGCAACTGAGGCTAAATATTGACTCTAGGGGATGACGTCTTTTGACACCTTTCTGGGCCCATTTTGTCTACTACAAGGAGTGCAGAGAACAAGGGGTTCTACTAGATCAAATGGGAAGCCGATATATCGATATTTAGGAAAAAAAACTCCGATAAGTCTGTATATCAAAATATCGATATTTTGCCAGCATTGCCCTTATGCCAAAAAAAAAATTTATACCGAAATATGCAAAAAATTTCCCCTTTTTTGGGTTAAATTTTTTTTTTTGCAAAAAATTAGGGCAATGATCGCAAAATATCGATATTTTGATATATCGGATTTTTTTTCTTAATATCGATATCGATCTGGCATATTAAAATATCGATATTTTGTCGATACACTTGGAATCTCTTCGGATTAAAAAAAAAAAAAAAAAAACTCATCCCAAAGAGCTGAGTAAAATTTTCTAAAATTCCCACCGGGATTCGAACCTTATTTAGGGAATTAATATAATTAATGTATAACCAACTTACCCCTCGTTTCTCGGCCTCCGCGTTCGCCGCCATCCCGGAATCCCCGATCGTGATCTCTGGGAGCAGGCCTATCAAATCCTCCTCTATCGTCCCTGCGATCGCGATCGAAATCGCGAGGCGGCGGTCGTTCTGTATCGCGATCGCGGCCAAATCCTCCTCCACCACGTTCGCGGTCCCGATCTCCGGATCTCCAGCTACTGCTACCACGGTCGGGTTCCTTTTCGCGTTCAGAACGATCAGAGGAACGCCAATTGTCTCCTTCGTCGCCGCCCCGACGCGGAGGAGGAGGTCCTCGCTCAATCTCGCGATCCTCGTTACTCTCGCGGTCCTTTGGCGCCCAACTGTCGGTGCGTTGGCGCTCTTTGTTACGCCACTTGGAATCTGCAAAATCGTTTGGAAGATTTTTAAGACCTTAAAAGTTCCAAAAAAAAAATAAAAAATTTAATACGTATATCGTTGGTTATGGTTTTTATCTGTTTTTTTTTTTAAGTCCAGGGTTCGGAACAGGAATAGAACCCAGAAAACCCCGTAAAAACCGTTATTTTTTAAGAAGTTCCGGAACCGGTACCGAAATCTCGAAAAAAAATTGAAACCAGAACTTAATAAAAACTGAAACTTTTAGGCACCCCATTAATTTAAAGCTACAACGTAATTTTTGGACGTCAGATTTGGAATCGGAACCGGTTCTATTTATTTATTTAACGTCGGCCTAATTCTGCTACTAAGGCTAAACACCGACGCCAGGGGATGAGCCTTCACCACCT
>JAQGBM010001311.1:0-10924 GCA_034698405.1 Symphylella vulgaris | reverse complement strand
AAACATTTTACGTAAAGTTTACGTAAAACGTAAAATGATCGCTTAAAGTAAAATTTACGTAAAAAGTTTACTTAAAAAACTTTACGCAACTCTTAAGTTTACGAAAAAAGTTTACGTAAAGTTTAACGAGAGTTTTACTGTAACAGTAAAACTTTACGTAAAAAAAGTTTTCGCAAAAGTTTTCGTAAAACTGTAGCCTAAGGGTTTTGCTATCGTAAGGCCACGTGTAGGCAGTTCTGAAAGTTCAAGGCCGGGAGCCCTTCTAAGTTAATTTCAGTGGGGCCCCTACCCCCTCCCCCCCCCCGATAAAGTGAAGGGGACAAGGGAAGGGACAGCGGAAATTTTTTGTAGGGTTTATCTCCCCAAAATTTGATGAAATTCTCATTTTGGGCTCATCGATCTTATGGACGCGCTCATGGGTCTGGGGCCCCAGTTCTTCCATTTTGTCCTCCTGGGCCCTGGTGGCCTTTTTCTCCTGGGCCCCCGACATCGTCACCCCAGTCACCCCGCTATTTATGGCCCTGCGTATAGGGCCTGTAAAATAAGAAATGAACTCAATTATATACTCTTGGTATTACATAGTATTCATATTATTATTATACTCTTGGTATTACATAGTAATCATATTCATTTTCTTGAAAGGGCTCATATGCATCAGCCAGATTCGAAAAAGGCAAGTATACAGTAATTGGTTTAGCTAAGCCGGCGCCGTTGGTCTAGAGGTAACGTGCACGCCTTCAGACCCTAAGGTTGCGGGTTCAAAGCCCGGCGTCGGTGTTTAGCCTTAGTAGCAGAATTAGGCCGACGTTAAAATAATAAACAAATAAAAAATGGTTTAGCTCATTTAGGCAAGCGCTCAACCTCAAGATCACATTATAATGCATAGTACGCATCTCACTAGACTCACCTGAGAGCATGATACGGTACATATAATTCATTCATAGTTCAAATAAACTCCGACGAGTGGCGCATACATCGCTAAATCGTGGTGGTGCTGACTGACTTATATAATAACATACTTTTTTTGACCTGGTAACACAGCTGTCTATAGCCAGAAGCTTCGTATTAGAGAGAAGCAACTGATAAAGCGCAAATTTTTCGCGAGTTTTTGAAAACGCCGGAAAGTTAGAACTTTTTTTTTTTACGAACATAGAAAAATGGGCCAAAAAGTTAAAAACCTTTTAGGCATTACGGACTTTACCGCTAACAAGCACATATGGAAAACGCTGCTCGCCGAATTTTTCGGAGTCATGTTCCTCGTTTTCGTGGGGTGCGGGTCATGTATTCCGGCCTGGAACGCCGAAAATGATATTACCGTTAACCCGACCACCTTCGAAATTGCCTTTACCTTCGGTCTAATTGTTGCCACCTTGGTTACGGGTATTGCCCATGTGAGCGGGGGCCACGTTAACCCGGCTGTCACCATGGGCATGTTGGTTACCGGTAACGTATCTCTTCTAAAAGCGGTTTTCTACATCATATCGCAGTGCGTAGGTGCGATTACGGGTTCGGCTATTCTAAAGGCTCTGACCCCCCCGGAGGTACAAGGAAATCTTGGATTGTCAATGGTGAACAAAGTTAGTCCTGTACAGGGATTTGGAATTGAGTTTCTGATTACTTTTGTGCTTGTGTTTACGGTGTTTGCGATCTGTGACGAAAATAGGACTGATCTAAAAGGATCGGGACCCTTGGCTATCGGACTTTCGATTACGGCTTGTCATCTAATGGCGGTAAGTGGGACTCTAAATATTTTTAGGGTACGATTAATGCAAAAAGGTATTAACTTTGTTATAGCCTCTCATTTGCGTATAAGTTACCGGCTTTAAACGGTCGAAGACTCGAATATATAGGAGTTAAAACTGCCGGTTAACTTTAGAAGAAATTATTTTAAAACTGACCAAAGTTACGTACGAGTTACAAGAGTCAAATAAACTACACTTGACGGTATTCAGGCTGTACAAAGTTTACCTGACCTTTCGAAGAGTAAAATATTGAGCTGTTCTTTTAATTATTTTCGTCCTTATAAGTCCTTTTACGGTATAGAATTTTTAAACTAATTTTTCTATTATCGGATAGAGTAAATAATCCTGTGCGTATATAACGGACGTTCGTCTAAGACTAGGCTTTATAACTTAATCGTTTATCGTGCGCTATTTGACGAAAAGACTCGTTAAAATAAACTTTAAAAATCGTGTAACGTATATATACGTACCATTTTTGTATGAACCGAAATAAGTTAAGATTGAAGCTAGATCCCCATTCCCCAATGAGTTCGTTTTTCAGGGAACTTATTCGAATACCCTATAGAAGAGCCGAATTCCAATTTGGAAATAAAGTGAGAATGAAAATAAAATAGCGCTTTTTCGTAAGTTTTCGGAAGATTTTTTTCCTGAGTTTTGGCAACCCTTAACGAATTCGCGGATATAATTAGTCTATTATTATGTTCGTCTTTGAGAGATATTTATTCGAAAATAAAATAAAGGCATAATATTCTACATAAACAAAAAATTAGTGGGCTTACCGGAGACATTTTTCGTTATACTGTAGTTTACTGTTTTCGTAAATATTACGACTTCGCAAATATTTCGTAAGAACCTTGAAGGAAATGGACACGAAAATGTTCGACCATTAGACCAGCTATTACGAAAAGCAGTACCCCTTACGAAAAACGGAGTTCAATAACGAAGGCGTATTTTCAAGATTTATACGGTACTTCTAAACTTTTCGTATAACATGACTAACAATCATTCAAATCTACATCTGATCTAAACGTATATCATAAAAACTTTATAGTTCGGGACCGGTTCATTTCGTATTGGGCTATGTTTGCGGATGCTTTATCTCCAACATCTCGTCCCCGATCAATTCGTTCCCAACAACTCGTACCCGAACAATTGGTTCCCGGAGCAATACGCCCCCGAACAATCCATCCCCAACATTTCGTACGATGCATGCGAGTTGTTCAGGTACAAGTTGTTGGGACGAATTAGTTTCTGGGTATGAAATTTTGGGGACGAATTGTACGGGGACGTATTTCTCGGGAGACCAATAATTGTTCGGGTACGAGATGTTCGGATACGAATTGTTGGGGACGAGTTGTTGGAGACAAAGCATCAGCAAACCGTACCTTTTACGAGTATGTCTTTTACTTATTGAGAATAAAGGTTTAAACTTTCTATACCTTTTCTTGCTTTAACCTGGGAGTACTCACAGCTTTAACTTAGTATAAACATACGGTACACTATATCGTCAACTATCTCGAAAATGTGATTGTCGTAAGCAGGTACGGTACAATATCTCTTCAAAAACGGGTATATACTCTATACGAATATAACTTAATTTCTTTAACGTACAGTATAAGAAAATGTTTGCTGAACTTGTACGAATGTACGAGAGCAAAATGTTGAGGCTTTGATATTAACAAAATTAAATTTTAAGTTAAACTTTTGAGTCAACTTAAAGGTTATGTAACAAAGCCATTTAACCTCGGTATCCTCTACTGTACCCGTATATAGCAAATTTTCACAAAATGCACTTTGCATTATTAAGGCGTATTATAGGCGTTTATGTGAGTAAAGTGTATAAGCTTACTCGTATATGAGATGGCGAATAACCCACCGTCAAAATAATATTATCGTCAAGCAAATGATAAAAGTTTAAAAAACCGTAACAGATATGAATTTAAGTTAAATGTTATATGATATCAATGCGATATTGTTATGCAATAAAATATGTATGTATGTATGTATGTATGTTGGGTAAAAATAGTTTTAACTGCTATTTTGAGGGTTGGAAAAACCAGTAATTCCCTCTACAATTTCAATGTTTTAAAGGAGTATCTACGCGGTCATTCTGGATTAAAGACTTTGGATCGTAGATGACCCTCTGGTATTCGGAAAATCCTATGTTAAAAATGAAAGTATCAAGAAAGTTGTCTAATTTTTTTCTATGTTATAGAGTAAAGTAAACCATTCTGATGAGATTTCTGTAACTTTAAAAATGTCCGGTCACCGCCGAAATTCGGGAGATTTACAGGCCCCTAAAATTTGTATAGGTTTCTATGGAAGCCCGAATATTTTATGCAACTTTAAGGATCCTGAAATCTCCGGAATTTCTTCGGTGAAGTACCATTTTCAAACCGGAATTATAAAGGATTTTCTCGATCCTATATAATTAGAATACAATATAATTATATAGGAAAACATTTCACAATTTTCTTGATACTTTCGATTCACGATCCAACGCTGTTACACCCGGTACGATGTGTACTCCGGAAGAATACCGTAATATTCCTATAGGTGTTTTGATAACTTGGGCCTATATAGCAACTTTCTATTTCTAACACTAACACGGCAATCATAACTTAATTATTAAAATATTAATGTTACTATTAATTTTCCATTAAAATGTTTTTCAACATAATTATTAATATCTTCTTTAGTTCATACTGGTTCTTATTATGATTTTAATTTTTTTACACTTGAACGATATGGAAAAAAATCATATTAATAATTTATAGAGTTGCTTATTTTCGCAAAGTCAAGAACAAAAGTAGCGCGTGATCATTAAATGCAAAACAACCCTCATACTAACGGTAGTTTAACCTCTAAAGATTAACCGGATGAGAGGACGGTAAGGAAGACAAAACTGTGTTTTTAAATCGGTCATCTGTAGACGAACAGTCAGTTTAAAGGTTAAATAATTAATCTTACCTTGTCTTGCTGCTCGGAAATGTCTGATGTTATAAAACTTACTCGACCATAGGTCCATTCAATTAACTCGCCATGTCTAAGTTAACTCTGTTTTTGACTGATGCATATACGTATAAAGAAAAAAAATGTTGGTTATATACGTAATTATTTTTGTTAACTACTACGTTTTTACGGAAACCTTGTACTCGGGTATACTTTAGCTCGTGTCAGTGCCCTGCAGGCTGTGGTTTGGTGCAAATTGTCCGCGGTTCAAAGCCGCTTCGAGAGGCTATACGTGGAAGAGGGTTAAGTTCTTAATAGTGGCGGCTCTTTTGGATGGGAGGTTGTACCTTTCTATTAGATCCCCATGCTCTCTGCACACGGCAGTTTGGCATGATCAGGCTTGGTGATCACACCTCATGTTTGACATTAAGTCAAGCTCCGGCGGATGTACGGTCAGAGCTAGGATTGGATAGGTGGCCCGCAAGGTATAGAACAAGGGATGTACATCACAGAGGGACCTCGAAACCCTCAGATCCGAAAGCGTCCAGACCAAACCATTACGAATAACCTAACTTATTGTTATAGGGACTCTAGAATTTGAGAACTAAAATTTAAAAAATCGTGGGTTAAAAAAAAATGTCATTTTCGTGAGTAAAAATTAAATTTCGTGAGTTATAATTACTTAAATCGTGAGTAAAAATACGCAATATTTCGTGTAAGAAATGTAATTTCTTGAGTTAATTCGTGAATAAAAAATATATATTTATAATTTCGTCCCTTATTTTATTAACATAACACTTATATAGGATGATTTTTGGTAAATTTTACCATTTATAGCACATGTAAGATTGTAAGCCTACATCTGATCAAAATAAGAATACTATAAAGATTAATACGGCAAATATACGAATAAACTTTAATATTTTTCTTTGGTTAATTCGTTTTTCGTCGGTAAGATAGGCCTACAATTTCGTGAGTTGATTGATTTTTCGCGATTTATCGTGGCATTCAATCGTGGGTTGTTTTTGCATCTCAATGCCCCTGGACCCGTATAATGCTCTGATCAAGCATGTAGTTGATTTTATTAATTTAAAGCATTTTTGCTGTATCTGCTAATGCGAAATAAAACTCGGGTCTATAGAGAATCCTACACATTTTCAAAATCGCTATACTTAAAATCCATTCAAAAAATTTTAAAACAATAATTTATTGCGTCTGTATGTCATCAGCAATAAATTTTGAAACAATTTTTCCCGTAATTACTACATACCCGTACGTTCAATTATCATGCATTCATTGAAAAACGGCGGTTGCCTAATTTTTTAATCACCTATTTTATCCTTTTTACAAAAGTTATTATAAAAAACTGATTTCTATCAAAATGATGCCTCAGTCATCATTTTAAACATTTCACAGATGTAAGCCTATATTTAAAAATTGCATTTAATTGCATAATAAAAATGCAAAAAGGCTAAATGCGACATATTATTGCCTAAATATTTAAACAATGGTTTTATACGTACTCGATTGTACAGTATATACTTTGCTGTAACATACCCTTTTTTGTTTTAGAGACTACTGCAGCTATTATTATAATATAAAGCTATAGATACGGTATATAACGGATTAATTAATACCCGGAAATTTAATGACGATAAAGTATGATATGGGTTACTTAATCGATATAATTATATAGCCTATATATGTAATACTTTAAAGTATAAGCCACAGGTGTGCTACTCATCACTACTCACACAGACATTTCTGATTTCCCCATCAGTGCTAGCTAATTGGCTGATGGGTAAGTTAGTAGAATTTTCTGTAACTAAGCGAAGACTCCAAGTATATAGTGTTGATTTACTTACCGTACTAAGTTATACATATCAAGAATGCATCATATTATATGATGCATTCTTGCAATCTTGCTTATATGTTACTAAGGGTCGGGTGCTTGGGAGGAGGTTAACCTTAATTGGAGGATTAACCTGACTACCTAGTACCTACCTACCGTAATAAATTGATATCTTCGTAACCTGAACGAAAATGGACGTATACGATACACCAAAATTTCCGTCTTGAAAAGATCTAAGTTATTCGAAAATGTGGAGTCGTCGCATTAAATCAAATGATATTCGAGATATAAGATCAAACTTTCAGTATATTTTGAAAAATCTTGCGAATTAATGCAATGACAGCATATTTTTTTTAAATTTTCGAATAGATCTTTTCAAGACGGAAATGTTGGTGTATCGTACGACCATTTTCGTTCAGGGGTTACGAAGATATAAAATTATTTCGTTCGGTAGGTAGCCAGGTTAACCCTCCAGTTATAGAGTTAACCTAGCTCCTCCAAAGCACCTGACCCTAAGCTAACATTAATCTGTAAACCAATAAATAATTTTCGGTACCCGTTCGGGTTTAAATCCAAAAATGAAGTTTTAGCTGGTTTAATGTTTTACATAGCCTATACTTTTCCCCCTAAAATCTAAAATACATTTTGTTCTATTAAAACCGATTCTGGTACGTTTCAGTATATCGGTTCCGAACTTTGTTGAATTATCCGTATAATTCGTCATCACCCAAACACCGGAGTTTTCACATTGGAAATACACAGGAAACTCTTGCACCGGTATTCCTGTGTATTGTGTATTTCCAATGGGGAAGAATCTGGAGTTTTGGTGACGAATAAGATCGCCCCGCAGGTCAGTTCTCTTCAGCATTCGCAATGCGTTTGTCCGCAAGATTATCCTCCATTTATATTCCAAACCAAAATACGATTTGCGAGCCCTTCCCAATAGTCCTAGCTAGACCAAGGACTTAGATGACTCTATCTAAGTCCTTGGCTAGACCATTACTGACTATGATAAGACTAGCACGCAAATGGGTATTTGTATGAATAATATTATCCACTGCTCCGAGCTACGAAATGCCTTATCCATCATGCATAACTTATTACAAAGATCACCACAGAAAGAAATGTTAGGGTCACTAGGGAAGCTAATGAAAAATTGACCGTATTCATCGTTTATTCTATGGACATTTTTCAATGTTGTCTTGTCTTAGAAATACAGAATTTTTCCTTGGCAAACAATAGGCGAATGTAGTGATTTGTGGGAAAGCATATTCGGACTTTACTTTTCATTGTAATAAGTTATTTACGTAAGCATTATACTGTACCTCAGTGCATAATGGATTTTTTTACGTAAGGGGTATAGTAACTGCTGTAAGGAAAATGAATACAGTACCGAATTGTTTGTATGCTGTACCTGTAATTCATTTCAGCTTTCGCTACAGGCCAAAAGATACTCCGACTCTGTATCAAAAGAAGGAAAACAATATTCCAGTATTTTTCAATTTCATGAAGAAACAGAATGGGAAAAATCTATTTATTTACTGTATGTATGTACATAAGTTTCGTAAACTTATACGGTATAGCTTAAATAAAAAAATATTCTTATCGACTAAGAGTTTAAATTTCAGACCATACAAAAATAATGATGTCCTGGATGTACCGGTATAATATTTTCTGGTAAGATTTATTAATGTTAAGGGGTTACATCTCAGTTTTCGCGCCAAAACACATTTTTTCGAATAATTTGAAAATGACGCAAAATTTCGAAAAAGTACGAAGCAAGGGACAACTGAAATTTGATTTTTCGTCATTTCAAAACAAACAGGAAGGAAATCGGAGAAAAATGAGGGAGTAATCTTTAAAATACGAATTGGAGCGTATATTTTAAAGATTATATCGCCCTCGTTTTTCTCCGATTTCCTTCCGGTTTGTTTTGTAATGACGAAAAATCAAATTTCTGTTGTCCCTTGCTTTGTACTTTTTCGAAATTTTGCCCCATTTTCAAATTATTCGAAAAAAATGTGTCTTGGCGCGAATACTTGAATTGTAATCCCTTAAAAATGAAATGTTTGATAAGCTTAATGGTTTTTTATTTGATATTTGCTTATTTCTATAAAAATAAATAAAAAAATCATAGATATATTTTTTTTTTTGAAAAATATTTTTTTTGAAAACTTTTGTCAATGTTTTGAATTTTTATATACTGATGTTATATCGCAGATTTTCAGTTTATATACCTGATTTCCTTTTTTTATTTATGACAAAAAAAATATGGGTTCATATATAGAAAGTTATTTTTTGTTTATCAGAAATAATTAACCCTTTTCTTCATCCATTGATCATCACGGATGGTAGAAACGGTAGTTCAGAATATATAAAATATACACTCTCAGTATATAATTACACAGTATTATACGTTAGATCTATTGACAAGAGTTTTCTCAATAATGATGCGCTAATATTTACGAAACCCCTATATTATATAAGTGCTGCTGCTCTATATATTATTATAACATGACAAAAACTAACGCTTATTATAAAAATGCTTCCATGTCTGCTGTTATCCCTGACGATAATGAAAGGTTCGATAGATAATTGAGTTTGCGTTCGGGCGTTCTCTGTGTTTAGCTGTATCAGCAAACAAGAAAATTTAAAATTGCCTAATTACGGTCACGTGCTGCATGAATGCTACCTGTAAAAGTAATAATATATTGGAAGAAAGGAATATGTATTACCCGGATCACTTTACCATCGATATAATAAACAGAATACTATAGGCCTATCAGGCTTTTATAATAATTCTTATATTTCTGTATAAGTAGCCTAATTTATAGTATTTCGTAAAAGTCTGTTAGCCTATGTTGCGGTGTGTTTTACAAACATATTTTTGCCCTATATGGATGATTATCCTATTTTCTCAATAGATGCTATACCGGTACCCTTTCCCGCATGCAATGGGGTAAAGAAAATACACAATATGGTTTGATAATATTTATTTCAATAAGTACGGGGAAAATTGAAAAAAAAAAAAAACATTGCTGTACGTATAGTGGAAAAAAATTAACTATTTATCTGTTTTTTTCGTTTAAACAAATTTTTAATTAAATTAAATTAAAATCAATACCACAGCAATTTGAAAAATATATAGTTATATGAGGTTTTAAAAATGAGCTATTACGGTATATTTGAAATTTTGAAATTAAAATGTATTTTATGTAATTAACTTAATTTGTATAAAAAAAACTTTATTTAATCAACTACCGTATATAATTTAAATAAAAAAAGTATAAATTTTATTTAATTAAAAATTTTGAAGTAAATAAATATTTAATTAAAAATTAAATTTCATAAATAAATATTAAGCAGTTTACATTTGAATAAACTATTTTATTATATTATAATTATTCAAAACAAATTAAATAGAAATAATAATAGTTTTATTATTATCATTTAATTTTATCCTTAATTTTTTTGCAAATAAGTTATTAATATTTTATTTACTTACTTATTTATTTATTTATTTATTTAATTGTGTGAAATTCTGAACATAATTTTTATTTATTTTTTATTTTAACATGCATGATTACAATGCTGTGGTACAATTTTAACTTTTATTTTCTTTTCCAAAAAAATTCCGAAACCGATTGAATCAAGGAGTGACGATTCCACACAAATTAAAAAAAAATCATTTTTCTTCAACCAACAGTTTTTAGTGACATCATCAAACATTCCAATCTTTTTAGGTTAGTTATTTTTTTTAACCACAACGGTGGAGAGGTATATTAATTTCTGTTTAACAACTCCTCAACCACTTCTGAAGAAGAAAACTCAAAACTGTCTTATAAACTACAGGTGTTTACGATTGAGCGGACAATCATCCAAAGAAAGGAAGAAGTAAAAAGAAAGTATATGTCCGAGATTGTATCTACAAAAAAATGATGCCGAAAAAAACCTAAAGGAAAGGAAAGAAAAAACCAATTCCTCAAGTGATATATCTGTGTCCCTTCGGTCGCCACCTCCTTCTTTTGCGATTTTTTATTTCTTATGCGGCCGAAGGCATGCGCATAAGAAATTTTAACGAGGTTATACATATGCGGACTTGGAGCAGCAGCAGCCAATTTGGGAGCATGATCGATTTGGGGCACTTCCCGTAGTCGTATAGTAAGAAGCTGAAATTTGGATATGTTACTCAGAGGTCGGTCTATACTTTTTCGAAAAAAAATCGATCGACCGAAAATTCAAGATGGCGGCCAAAATGTCGGAATTGTATTAATTCGATATCTCAGTAACCCATTTGACCGCGATTTCGATTTTTCAAAGTATTTTGAAATGTAATGATGCCAGGTAAAAAATCTTACTCTATGAAAAATTTTGATAT
>JAQGBM010001310.1:0-10926 GCA_034698405.1 Symphylella vulgaris | reverse complement strand
TACCGGGAATCGAACCCGGGCCTTCTGGGTGAGAGCCAGATATCCTAACCACTAGACAATATGGGATAACGATGAAAGCTTCTAAAATCACGTCTTTATAACAACAGAGTCTTTCTTTCACTTGGCAGAGTGCCCCGAAAGGAAAACTTTATAAGTTTGACTGCGTATACTAGCCGTATACTGTACTAAAAAATTATTAATTTATTATTAATTTATTATTAATTTATTATTAATTTTTAATGTCAGACAACTTTCTCAGGTGAATTTTGAAGGAATTATTAAGTTTGACACAAAATAGACCTGAATTTTTTTTTATTATGTAAATGGCGACCCAATTTGCTTAATTTTGATTTTTAAGTCGATGAATAGATAGGGTCGCCGGAATAGCTTCGAAAAATTTTAACTAAGTTCGAACGGATAATTTCGAAACAAATTCGATAAAAATCGAATAAATTTCGACACAGAATAATTCTAATTATTCTGTGTCGGAATTTATTCGATCGCCATTATGACTCCAGTAACTATAGGCCCCACCGACTGTGGCTGCGGTAATAGTAGTTCCGCCAAGAACCACCACTATCGTACTGTACCTTCCAAGAAGGTGAATAATTTAATTGTTGAATAAATCTACCCAGTAAGTTAGCATGAATTATTCTGAAATCCAATTTTAAAAAATGGACTGGGAGAAATGACTCATATAGAAAATTTTATGAAAATTATAGTTCGAGTTATTTAAAAGTAAATAATTGTTGACTTTCAAACTTTTTATTCTGCTAAAGGACATAACATATGACATACACACTGCGTAATAAAACCTTTTTCTTTTTATCTGATATAGCCTATAGAGCTACTACAACACTGCAAGCTGACTGGAATATCTGAAATAAAGCAGAAATAGCCTACACTATTTACGCACGTTCGTAATTCGTATTATCTTGTGGCTTCAATAGAATTTTTTTTTATCAAGACACGAAGGTGGGTATATAATCTTACTTCAAACAATTAGGCTAGTTAACGCGTTTGTTTTTTATTTACACAGTAGCCTACTCTTAAAATTACGGTAATTAAATAATTAACTAACTTGTACCGGTAAGCAAAATGGGTCGCCGGAATACGTAGCTTCGAAAATTTTTAAGTTAGTTCGAACGGAATAAGTTCGCCAATTTTAACTTCAAACGGATAATTTCGAAACAAATTCGATAAAAATCGAATAAATTCCGACACAGAATAAACCAGAAAATTATTCTGTGTCGGAATTTATTCGATTTTTATCGAATTCCGTTCGAACTTAAAGTCGTTCGGTGCTATTCCAGCGACCCAGCAAAAACACTTCTGCTACTAGCGGCAAACGTTCAAGCCTTAGGGCTAATAAAGATGTACCCAAGAACTCTGTAACATTTCCTTTTTCTTGTGTTTAATTAATTAAAATAAAAACCAATAAAAATAGTTTAAAAACAACGTGATTAATCTAGTATTTCGTCTTTGTGTTAAGGTAATGGAAGATAGAAGGCCACAATTGAAGAGTACTTAAAGAAAAATGAAGTTATTAGATTATTAGGAAAAACAGAAGTTGTAGAAAGGGAGAGGAGAATGTTCTTGAAGAATGAAGTAAAATTTTATCTAGAGAAGTCAAGAGAAAAAAAGAGAGGGTTGATTTTGCGAGGAAAAATTTGGAATGGGTCCGAAAATTTTGAAAATTGGGTTTGGAGAGTGCTGAGAACGGTGAAGACATCATGTACCAATGATGAAGTTTCGGCTGAAAGAAGTCCCGAGGCCTTCTTTCAGGTAAAAGAAAAATTTAGTTTTTTTTTATTTTGTTTGTATAAAACGAAAGCTTTTAATTTTTAATTAATAATAATTATTCTTTTTCGATCAAACTAACCAATGAGAGAAGAGAAGTACCAAAATTTTTCATCATTTTCAGCCAAAGAGAAAATTACATAAGAAGCTCGGAAATTTTACTAATAAAATATGAGGGAAATCTTTTTTATTTTACAGTATTTGGGTTTTTTTTAAATAAATGGCCTGGGGGAGAGTGTGTAACTTAATGATGAGTTTATTCCAGCAAAAAAAAAATATGTTAGAAGCAAAAATCTATTCTCTAGGAATTTGTAAATAGGTAAGTATTCTACCAAGAAGATTTTATATAAATAATGCTCAACAAAATGGAGGACTGAAAAATAACAGTATTTTCACTCAAAGCTTTATTACTAGTTTAGTTTTTTATTTTTAGTGGCGTGCTAGCATTTTTAATTCCTGGACACTTTATTTTCGTGAAGAATTACCTATAAATTATTTTGTACGCCATTTTTAAAGCTTGCAATAAATTTAATTTTTTTAAATATAAAAATAAGGTTTCAGATATTTTGTTGTAATTACTGTATTTTATTTTAAATGAAAACTTGTAGCTAACTTAGCAAGAAAAAAATCTTAGCAATACAGCCTTTGCGACTGCCAGCCCCAGCAATCCAGCATCCTCTGAATTCCAAAAAGTTCGCGGTTTAAAATACTAGCCTAGTGTCCCTGTAAAATACAGTTCAAACCCTGTAGCTGGGGCTGGTAAGAATTTAATTTCTGGCTAAGGAGTGAAATATTTCACTCAAGACGTTGGATCTTGTTTTATTAGTTTAAAAATTTTAAAATAGAAGTCATATCAAGAAAATATCTAAGATAATTAGAGTTTTAAAAAAATTGGTGAGATTTTAGTTTTAAAATTACAGGTCGCCAGTTACACGGCGCAGAAGTTTAAATAGGTTCATTCTCAGAAAAAAATAATATTTTACGCAACTTTAAAACCTATAATATCCGGAATTTCTTCGGTGACAATCATATTTAATATTGAAATCTCAGAAGGGTTTACTATCATTGAAAAAAAAAATTCGGAATTTTCTTTAGCCGATCTTACACTCGTGAGAAGAATTTTATCTCCAGTTTGGGGATTTGTAGCAGAAAATCGAGAATAAGTCTCGTGTTGATTTCATGTGAAGTGAACGTATTTTTTCGACTTTTCTCTGCTTCTCCGAAGCTGGAAATAAAATTCTAATCGTGATAGGATCGGCTTTAGAATTCACGATCCAACCCCCTTAATAATAATAATAATAATATTTATTCTACTTTGGTAAATAATACATGGTAGAAATGTTTCATCTGTAAAATAACTGCTTACAATACCCCGGGTATTATACAATTTGTTAGCTTGCACTAAGAATAATTTTAACAATATAAGAAATTAATTGAAATTAGATTAAAACTGTTGAAAAGGTAAAATTGAAAGGCCGTGTAAGAAAATTACATTATTATAATATGAGAATTTTAGTATAATTGAG
Organism: Symphylella vulgaris; assembly: GCA_034698405.1. Classification (NCBI taxonomy): domain Eukaryota; kingdom Metazoa; phylum Arthropoda; class Symphyla; family Scolopendrellidae; genus Symphylella; species Symphylella vulgaris. The sequence continues at coordinate 7,600 of JAQGBM010001310.1, read as the reverse complement.
ATTAGGTATTTAAATCTGACTAAATCGAAAAGGTAAATTACATAATAGTACACGAAAAATTTAAAAAGCTGTACTTAGTGTACTAACTTAGCCTACTTATTTAAATTTATAGATAGGTATACAAAAAAGAAAAAGTGCATCATAAGTAAAATTAAATTTAGTCTAAATCGAAAGGTAAACTACATATTAAGGATAATCTCATTACATTCCTGTAAGGAGTAAGGTGGGTTTTCAATTAGGAAGTTTTTTAGCCTATTTTTTAGTGTTATGTTATTTACATTTAGCCGCACCCGTTGGGGGATACTATTGTAATAAATGGGTCCCCAAAAATCAATGGTTTTATAATATAGGGGGGAAGTACCTTTTCTCCTATAAATATTTAGGGACCCTCTAGTGTCATGGTTATGAACATCACCACTGTTGAAGTAGTGGATCCCATTTTTTTCCTATGTACATAATCACAAATTGCAATAAATACGACAGCAGGTACAGTAAGGATGCCGTATTCTTTGAAATATGGTTTGCAGCTGTCTTGTCTACCAATGTCTGCTATCACTCTAATGGCCCACTTTTGTATGCGGAGTAGTCTATTTACATTATATCTTGAAGTGAGACCCCATAAAAGAACCCCATAGTTCAAGTGACAGTGTATCATTGCGTGGTAGACAGAAATAATGTTAACATGGGGTCCTATTTCTTGTTTAATCTTCCGGAGAGCATAGATACCCGAAGTAGTTCGCTTGATGATTTTATCAATTTGTGACGTCCAATTTTTACTTGCATTCGTAATATCAATTCCAAGGTAGGTAACATCATTATTTATCCTGGCGTTGAAATCGATTATTTGAGTTTTAGAGTCATTTACCGACATGTCATTTGTTTGGCACCATTTGGCAAATTCACTGCTGCATTTCCTAATGTTTTCTTCATCTCCACCCTCAATTAGGTTCAAGACGTCGTCAGCGAATAGTGCAGTGAATCCCTCAATAAAATCTGGCAGGTCATTGATAAAAATTGAAAACAGAAGGGGACCTAGCACTGATCCCTGTGGAATGCCCCTTTTGATGGGAATAGCATCAGAGTTACATTCTATTCCACTGGTTTTAGTGTTAATGATGGTGTATCTATCTGTCAGATAGCTTTTTATCAGGCTTAAGGTGGTGCCTCTAATCCCATATACTTCTAGTTTTTTTAATAGGATATTGTGGTTTACACTATCAAATGCTCGAGCTATGTCAAAGAGAATTCCTATGGGACGTTTCATTTCTGACGCTCTCCTGGTGACCGCGATTATAGCATCCTGTGTCGATCTACCAGGCATGAATCCATACTGATGCCTATATATGCGATCTCCAATGTGTTTTCTAATTCTGGTTTCGATGGTTCTTTCAAATATTTTAGTGACATTACTCACTAGTGATAGTGGCCTATAGTTTCTTTGTATTCTGTCACCACCTTTGTGAATACATATAGTCTTGGACACCTTCAGACAGTTTGGAAATTTGCCTTCACTGAGTGCGTAATTAATTCCCTTTACAATGGATTGGATAGCCACTGCAGGTATGCTCTTTAGGACACTGGCTTTGATCCCATCGAGTCCACATGCTGTTTCTGTCAGGTCTGATATTGTGTTTACGACTTCACTGACAGTTACTGGATGTAGGAATAGATTTTGGTCAGAGCTATTACTACTAACAGTCCCTTTTTCTATCGTATTACTACATTGGAACTGTTCATGTATATATTTTGCCATGTTTTTATTAATTTCCACTGGATCTTGGCATCTTTGGTTCCCAATTTGGATATAAGGTATTTCATTCTCTTTTTTCTTTTTTCCAGACAGTTCATTGACCAGGGACCATATACTTTTGGGTGTCATATCACCTAGCCTTTTGTTATAATACGTGTTCTTTTCCTTGTTCACTACTTTCTTAAGGTATTTGTCAATTAGGTTGTACCAGTAAGTCTCCAGTTTGGGGTTGGGATTCTTTTTAATTTCTTTATGTAGGTTACGCTTCACTACACTTAGTTCTTTAATTTCAGAATTTATCCATGGCCGACCCTTTTCCTTTTTGACATTTTTCTTCGATTTTTCATGGATAAAGCTTGTTTTGTAGCATTCACTCATCATATTGTACACTTGATCAAAGTTGAGGGTAGTGCTATTATCATTTACATATTCACTAGCTATAGGGTATATTGAATCATTGAACTTCAATACGTTGTCTTCTGTTATTTTTTGTATGCTAGATAACTCATCAATTTTTTTAATTTTATTTCTAGGATTATTATTATTCACATTTACGAGTCCATGCAATATTAGCATACAATGGTCTGATACAGGAATAGGGTCACAATCTTTTTTAATAACCCTTATTCCTGCTGTCAGTATGTTATCTACGCATGCCTCACCGTTTTTGCTTTTAGTATTTTCATTAAAGTTGATAATCAGATCTTTAGATCCACACAGGTCTATAAAGGTGTCACTGTCTCTAGATTTAGTTAAGAGATTTATGTTAAAGTCACCAGCGATAATCCAGTGGCTACAATTTTGTTTTCCTATTAGGTCGTACACATCATTTTTATCTGCATCCGGGGGACAGTATACAGCAGTGATAGTAATAGGCTTACTCCACGTAATGATCTTAATTGATGATGCTTCAATTTGTTTGGCTTTATAATTCTCGTATCCAGTTTTTTCTATTGTGGCATTGAGGTAGTTCTTATAAAATATCATAGTACCTCCACCCTTTCTGATGTTTCTGTAGCTCCCAGTTTTTTCATATCCTCCTATATTATATAAATTTGTTTCTCCCTGGGTGACCCATGTTTCAGTTATCACTGCTACATCCGGGTTTATTGTTTCTATTAGTAAGATGATTTCTTCAAACTTGTTACGTATGGATTGAGCATTGAGGGAGAGTACCTTGAGGCTAACTTCGCCCTCATCCATTTCCTGATTATTTGTAATAACAGAGGTTTTATTTAAGTTCACAGTTGATGTTGACAGCATTCTGTTTATTTTTTGGGTGGGAGGGGGAGATATGTTTTGGCTGTGATTTGGTTCAGGAGATACTACCCCATTTGGCAACCACATGTCCTGTGGGGCATGCGGTTTGGGGCTGGCACTAAAAAATTTTCCTGGTTCCAGTGGTGACCAAGGTTAGGGTAGCTGAAGTATGGGTAGTAGGTTGGGGGAGGGTTGAAGCTGATGCTTTCATTGGGAGGGTTCTCAATGTTGCTTTCCCTGGTCCTTTGGCCTACCGGTACTCTTGTGTAATTTACTGGGAGTGGTTTTTTCTGTTGCCTGTTTGTTTCCTTGGTATTGTTCATTTCTTTCGTTGTTGCTTTTCGGTAACCTCTTTGCTTGTGTTGAGGTGGGTGTGCATAGTAGCAATTGTTCCCATATCTGCATGTGCCATGCAACCAGTAACGACATGTTTTGGGTCCAGTTGCTGGTGGTTGTTTTCTTGGGGGAGGCCTAGGGTAATGTGGGGTTTTATTTGTTTTAGTGCCTGTACATGGTTCAGTGCTGTCATAGTGATCAACACCATTATAGATGATGTCCCATCTTCCCTTTCCTCTTTTTGCTGGGGGGTATATGGTTGGGAGACCATTAGTTTGGTGAGCTATAATATGTTTGTCGTATAGCCTAGCTGCTGCTACTAACGATTCGTATCCTCCCCAAACTCCAGATTTTATTTCTCGTATAAGGGTAGTTACACCCCTATCTCCCATGGCTTTCGTGAAGTGGCTCCTGTTGTGTATGACGTAGTCTGCAATCTCTGCTCTGACTCTGCCATGTTGGTTTTGGTCATTATATTGCTTGTGGGCTAGGGTCCTGTAGAGACAGTTCCCTCCTTTCCCAGTTATTTTAAAAATTTTTAACCCCTTCTTAATAAGTTTTTCAGCCAATGTAGGGTGGCTTTTTTGGTGTGCTGTCGTAGAGTCCTCAGGTTGAGCAGTTGTCTCTATTGGCACTTTTAGTAGGTCGGTAAGTTCACTTTCCTGTTGTGAATGTTCCAATTCTTCCGGAATTTCTTTGTTATCATTGGTTGTAGACAAGGTATCCACTTCGGTGGGTATTTCGCTAGGCTGAGAGGGCTCATTATTTTCAGTTCTTCCTAAAAATGCATTGAGTTTGGGAAGACAGGAGATGCATACAAATATGAGGTGTTTATTGTTTTTATTTGTGATTTGCGTGTACAGAGTTTTATTGACTCCTGCACATATTCGGTGCGTCCAGGAATTGCACATATTACATTCTAACGCAAGATCCATATCCAAAACAATGCTTTCGCAGTTTGCACATGAGGTAGAGGATTTTCTGACTGGCCCTGGGTTGGTCTCAACATCTCCCGAGCATAGTAATATCATGGCTAAGTATGAGTAGTTGTTGGAGAGTTTGATTGAACGTGCAGCATTCATGTTTTTACGTTTCTTTAGTCCTTTATGGGGGTAGAGTGGCTTGTTTGTGATCGTTAGGCCTATTTTCAGGGCGACACATGTTGCTTTCTTTAGTAATTTTTTGTCCTCACTGGGATTTATTTTGTTTTCCTGGTCTAACACAGTTGTATTACGCTCAATAGCTATCATTTGTGCCAAAGTAATAATACAAATAATCAGTTTTATCGCCAAATTTTTCCATTTTCGTTCCAGCTTGTTTTTTCTCCTCATGCACGCCGCCATCTTTTTCTTTTTTTTTTTTTTTTATTTTTTTTTTTTTTTTTTTTTTTTTTTTTTTTTTTTTTTTTTTTTTAAATACGAGTACAGTATTTAAAAAATCATAGGCTAATGCTATCGTTACAACTAAGCTTAGTACTCAACACTGTAGCTAAAATTATTATAATTATTGATAATACCATCACCGTCTTTTCTTTTTTTTTAGTCATGGCTATAGTACTCCAGTTAATTAAATACCGACGCGAAAGTGTATTTTTTGCATTAATTCGACCCTCGTTCTTACTTTTTGCAGAATAAACAACTCGTCTTCGACCATATTCGTACAGGGATTTAAACGGAAAAAAGCGATTTAAAAAAATCGGTCGGGGAAAAAATAGGAACGTTTTGAAGCGGCCTTTAGAAAATAATTGAGTCGATTGTTGAAGTTGGGATTAATCTAAACCTGGCGGCTTATTAACCCTATATACGTAAGTCGAGAATAGAAAACCTGGACTTTTAGTCTAACTTTAGCTATTAAACTTCGATGCCTGGAGTCCCTGGACGCTAGAGTTTGACCTTAGCTTAGACCAGGACTGTGGTTGGTCTAAGGTTTGACTAACTCGAAATTTGAGTTAGTTAAATTTCGAGCGTATTTTAAAGAACCCTATTATCTAAATTTTGGTTCTTTCTAACCATTTCTGTAAAAATTATATTTTTTATTACTTTCTAAAGGGGGGGGGGGGTGGGACTCGCGTAATTCAGCTCCCAAAACCCTACCTGGGTGCTCGCATGCATCTGATCAATAGATCGACCGCGTTTTCAGCCGACGATTGAAGAAGAAAATAGATACAAGGTATGAGCAGGAATAACTTAAGTTTACATCATGTATTCATTGATGTATTTCTGGTATGAGTTAATGAGAAAGGAAAAGTCCAATTTCTTACCTTCCCTATTTCCTTCTTCAGCCGTCGGAGGAAAACTATCTAAAAAAAAGTTTATAGATGTACAGTAGCCTACTGTATCGTCTGTATGTAGTAATTTCCTATTATTTCCTCCAAATATTTATTTTTAACCAGACTTTTATTATAAATTTTATTCTTCTAAGGTATTTTACACTTTTGTTAAAAAGCAGCACTTTTGCTTTCTCGAGGTTGGAGGTGTATGACAATCATTGGGCGCAGTTCAGGACTGCGAAAAGTGTAAAGAAGCATATTTTTTTTACAAATTTTAAAACCAAATTTAAAAAAAAAAGTTTGGAAGAAAATGTTTGAAATTATTTTTATAGTAATTTTTAAAAATGAATTTATTTAAATAGGGCCTGTGCCATATACGGGGTATATTCCCTACTCTGAGCCTGTGACACTGAAATTTAAAAGATATTTAGTTATTTTAAAATAATATAGGACTAGGCTGTAAGATGTTTAATTATTTTAAAATAATATAAAAATATCTTTTAAATTTCAGTGTAGGCCCTAGCCCCTAGTTACATTAATTTTAGAGGTGGTATCTCTTTTTTAAAACCTATCAACAGTCAATACTAAAATAGTGAGCTACTGAATAGTGTGTGCAAATGAATTAGTGATGATATTAATATGCTTTTTCTTTACTCACTCTGCAGTCTGCACTCTAGATACAGGGACTCTACTGCACTCTAAGAATACAATTTTTAATCGAGGGGTTGGGAATGTGGGATTACAGTAATAGGGCCTAATAATATTATCTTGAAAATTGAAATGAATACTTAATTTTCTCAAAACAATTGTAATAAAAGTTTTTTTTAATTACGGTAGCAATGATGCATTTATTGGAAATATGGCTTGAGCATTACAAAATGACCCACATTATTTTAACAAAAGTATTCAGAAGAATTTTGAAACAGTTTTATACCAGTAACAGGCTAGGTACGGTAATTAAAGATCTGTCTAGTCCATCATAGGGTCACAGCCTATTAGGAATGCACGTAGCTGGATGATCGATGAAATTACTGCTCTGATATTTTATCTTGAATTCTCATTTATTTCCGATTTCTTATTTGTGGTGGAACAGCCGAAGGAACGTTGTATTTTGCAGCTGATATCCGGTTGATGTAGTACAATGCTACTACGGAAAATATCAAACATGTGGTTGTGCAAACTCTATGGATGAAAGCACACATTCCAACGGCGAGAACCAGGCAGAATACAACTTCGGGTACCAGCTTTGTATGATATCCTCGCCCAAAAACCATCGTTTCCAAGTTTCCTACAGCTGTCAGAAGCAGTATGAAGAGCATGGAACCCAAATACCCACCGAATAAAGTCATGAACTGCGTAGACGCCAAATACTGTTTATACATCTGCATGCCGGCGAAAAGAAGTACTACCAACGTCGAAGAAAGCAATAACGAAACGGCACTATTTACTGCCATTATGAAAGTTGACTACTTACGAAAATATTGATTTAAAACACAAAATAATTAATGCCACGTAAGACAAGCCGGTTTGATGTTTATCAACAAACGACGCTTTCAGTGCTTTTGTTTTAGGGATGTGCAGAAAACAGTGCTCTTCATGATGGGATGTGCAACAAACGTCAAATTATGTCATAGAATTCTGATAGAATTTATAATCAAAATTTTAATTCAACAATGTTCCTAGTGTAAAACTTAAATGAATATAACATTCATTAAAGAATTTGTAGGATTCTTCTTCACATTATTATTATTATTATGTTACACTGTCGGTGTGGCTGTAAGTGAGACATATTATATTTTACTGAACTGCTGAATGCACCATATTTTTTCTCTTCTCTTCTTTGGCTTTTCATCAATTATTTTTTCCTTGCATTTTTCTGGAGACGAGTGTGGTTTTCGGTTTTGATTAAATCTTTCGGATCAAATTATTATATTTTCCAGCCGAATTTTGAATCCTTTTTACGAACATGAGAAAGCTAAAGTATC
>JAQGBM010001309.1:0-10928 GCA_034698405.1 Symphylella vulgaris | reverse complement strand
TATTATATTAATCACGTATTTATGCAGAAATGTTGGGCTTTATCTCTGTACAATCAGTTGACCTTTCCATTTGAATACGAGTATGTATATATAAAATGTTATCGCCACATGTCTTATGAAATATCTTATTTTATACGCGTAGACTTTTTTTTAAACTCTACCCCAAGCATCGCCACCTGGGAAGAAAAGCGAAAACTTTTATACCTATATAAGAAGTAAAAGCGCTACATATTGTGTCTGCGTACTCATGTTTATAAGACTACACATTTTCGTATTTTGCTAAAAGTCTAGTATAATAATAATATATACAGTAGGAGGAGAAAAAGTATAATAATAAAACGAAGTTCACATTTATCAGCAGCAGTGGTGCAGCAAACGTGTATTGTATATGATAAATTATATAGGGGAAGTGTTGTACTCGTAGTGGCCTTCAGCTATATAACGCTGAGGCGTTTCTGAATGCCTCTTAAATGCTCTCAAATTGAGTTTTATATATTTTATATACATTTCAGTATGTTTTAAATTTCTATATTTAATAAAAAAATAATAAGTTATAAATTATAATTTATACCATGCAGGGTCATAAAATTATTATACGAAGTATAAGTTAAAATCAATAATAAATAATCCTGATATAGTCCTACTTTTATATTATGCACCATTAAAAATAATACTATTAACCTATTCGCTTATTTATATTCGTAAATAATTAATTAACAAAGATCGAATACGGGGTATATAACTGGATGACATACCGTACTATCTGAAGCATCTCATATCGGCATAACTACTCTATGTATGAAATAATTTCAGTTTTTTTCCCACCTATACCCCTTGAAAGGTTAAATCATGTAGGCTATGAAATTATTTCACGCAAGGGAAAAAATAGGACCTATATACCCATTTCCATAGTAGGCTATTGGCCTAATTTTAACATTTTTCTTAAAATTTTATAAACTATAGGCTACAGATGAAAAAATTGAGTAATTTTTGCACCCATTTGCATGAAATTATTTCTTGCAATGGGAAAATATAACCCACTCCTATGAACAATTTTTCAAAAATTTTACTCTAAACCTGTGTATAAATACTGTATAAATAATTTTGTATGAAATAAACTTAGCTAAAATTTTTACTGATTTTTTTACCAACCCACCCCTTTGTAAGATATAATTTTACTGAATTTGTATACCCACTTAACCCCCTGTAAGAAATCCTTGTATCAAATGAAAAAATTTCTAAACCCCAAAATACTCACCCACCCCAATGAGTATGAGCTTTTTCATACAATCCCCTTTAATGATTTCCAAATTTCTTATAGCCTAACAAAATTTCAACTTACATACAGGGTGACCATGAAAAAAGTACCGGTATCCAAGGAAAATTTTCCAAGTCCGTTCAACTTTAAAAATGTCAGAGTTCGTTCATGAACGGACTCTGAAATTTTTATAGATGAACGGACTTAGAAAATTTTCTTTTTGATACTTTTTTCATGGCCACCCTGTACAGTCGTGCATGATGCAATGCATGATACACTAGTCTTTTTATTTATTGGTCTTTTATTATTTTATTTATAAATTGTTTTTATAAGTTTTATAATAGAATCCTGAGACATTTTAAGTACTGTACAATTATATAACATGACTGTTAGCATGCTGTTAGGTATATCTATTATGGGTGTAATATAAAAAGACCACAATAAACCACATCTCGTATTAAGGAAATGACATGTCATATATGAATTTCGTACAAAAAATATCTACCAGCGCATCTTCCTGTTCCTAAAACTTCCGTTTCGAAATGGGTTCCGAAATTGGAGAGAGAAAAAAAATCACATTAATTTCAGAGAGAAAAAAAAATCACATTAATTGTTATAATATAAAATTGGAACAAGTTCCTCATAGTAAAAAAAAAAAAAGTCGATTGAGGTTATAGATAAAAAAATAATAATTGAAAACCTTTTCAAATATAATATATATAGGCCTATAAGATAATTTTTTTTTATCAATGTAAGCCTATGGGCGGAGATACTGGGGGGCATATAGGGGGCACCGCCGCCCCCCCCCCAATCATTTTCGACAGACTTTCGCCTCTCGTGGCGGTATTGGGGCTGGCACCCCAGACCCCATGCGTTAAAAACAGGCCTATAATACCTCAAACTGCATGATTTTAAAACGCTTGACTGTTGTCATAATTGACTGGTGTAATTATTATAATACTGTATATAATAAGAATACAATTTGTAGTTTATTGATCTAAGTTTATGATGTGATAACGGTTACATAAATGAATTCTATACTGTTATTATGTATTACAAAATCCATGTTTACGATTATTATAATTATGATATGATAATAATTATCGTGGTTATTATGTATATTATTGTTTAAACTTTGATGGTTTTCCATAAAACTCCACTCTGAGAATTATGCCATATTGTGAGTATGCCTATCCTTTGGGTAGCTGATGAAAAATAAAAGGAAAAAAATTGAAAATAATTCATATAACTTTTCATGTAAGAAATCCTTCCCTCAGTGCCAACTACCCAGCAATAAGGCTACACAAAAGGGAATTTATTCCTGCAGATCGGTTTCTTTTGCAATTATACTACCGTAAGCGGGGAAAGACAATAGTATTATACTGTAGGTTTTGAGTCGTGAAACGTGGGCCCGCGCAGCAGTGGCATGATTGTTTGGTCTCCTCATGTCTGCCATAAGGTCAAGCTCCGTCGGGTGATCGAGGTCAGCGCTAGGGTTTGTGGCGGTGGCGCCGCCACGACTCAACCTCAAGGCCCGTCCCGCCTCGTCCACCGCTCCCGAATTTGTTACTTGCTTTCGGAAGTATAATTACCTCAGGTTAGGCAAAATTATGTGTGTGCCCGCCATAATTGCTTTGTGCGGGTTTATGAAATATAAACAAAGGTCACCCATCCTATCACTTATTACACTTTATTGATTCTAAAAGTTTCATACATGTTAAAACAGTATATTTATTTGTAGCCTATACCATAACAATATTTTTTAAAAATCTTTAATAGTGATAATTTCTTTTAAAAATTGTCTGGGCCAAATATTAAAAAAAAATAATATCATAATTAATGATTATTTATTTTTAAAAAAGTCAGAACTTAGAGCAGTGATGCAAGGGGTTAATGGCGAGGGGGTGGGCAAAATTGGTTTATAAATTTTAATCAGGGCCGGCGCAAAGGGGGGTGTTTTTTGGGGTTAAACCCGTTCCGAATTGAAGAAAAATGGGTATTTTTTTCATGAAAAACACTACTCCTCCCCCTAAACCCCCATCAGAATTTTTTTCTGACTCTGAATCTGATTTTAATTCAACTGAATTTGGAACCCTTAACGTGTGTTTATACCGGTACTGTTTGGGTAGGACCTTAACATTAAACGCATGTTAAAGATTCATTTTTGCAACCTAACCTCTCGCCAACCCCTTGCTGCATCACTGTTCTTACATTTTGAATTACCAAATTTACGCATACTCGTAAATACGCCAGACCTACGCATAGACCTACGCCAAACAAAACGATTCAGCCTATTTTTATGTTTAAAATAATTTCAGGCAGTTTTAAAAATAATTATGGTTCTCGAAGAAATTACTATAATAACTTATTGCACTTTTTAAGTACACTCATATATGAAAGTGTAATAAATTTTTTTTTCAACAGTTATTTTAACTCTAAAAAACTGCAATCTGTGCTTAAATTCCCATTGTGTAGGGAAATGAATGCAGAATTCTAACACGGCATATAAATTACAGTACCATAATGCTGAAATTACCACAACATGAATTCGAAAAGCCATTATGTATACCCTACCACTTGTTTAGAGGCACTTAAATCCACCGTGGATAAAACAAGATATATAATTTAAAAAAAAATTGAAGAGACAAGTGCATGTGAGAGGGGGGTGGAATAATTGTCATTCGAGTAATGATGTGGGGGTGAGTCATATGTACAATAAATTGTTTAATGCTTCTATTGTTTCCTTAAGCTAGAATTCCTAAAATATATTATTGTCTCATGACTCTCTATATATAAACGAATTGATGTCCCTTCAGATACAGTTTTTTTTCGTTTCTGTAATGAGAACCATTCATTAGATAGGTTTAAGTGCAGAACCCTCTAGAGGGAATTGTAGCCAATCAGAGATATCTCATGCCCAATCCCCTTAAGTCTGCACACTTCTGTATAACAGGATTCTGCAAAATGGCCCTCCGGCGCATGCAACACAGCAGCTCTAGCTAGAGCACTCGAAAGAGTATATCAATCCCCGAAACATTCATTGCGTCGCAGTCCGAGGAGCCACGTGGGGGTTCCCTGGATGGTAGTATAAGGTTTAACCCTCAGCATATCTTTTTCTACCAACTTCCCCTTTTTTTCGCATCTGGAGCCAAGAGAACGAATTGGCCGAGGGAGATAGAAAAATTTTGTGTCGCCTCTGATGGATCGCTTCTGACATCATATAGTTAGAGAAACCAAGAAACACCATCAATCTAGAGGCTTTTTCTCCCCCGAAACGGTCTCCTCCCTTTTCCGTGACTTTAATTTACGTCCAGGGAATCTTAGGTTTGTGCACAGGATCCTCTGGGGTATATTGTCTGATGCACAGATATGTTATAGAACTGCATCCAGTTAATAGGAACTATAGGCACTCTTATATAGAATTTGTGGCAAATTTTGGGCGCCATTTACAAATATCGTTTTATTTAAACCTTTTGAGAGGAGCACAATATTATTAGCTGCTGCATGAGATATTATATTATAGTTTTAATAATATGTCTGCTCCCCCAACATGCACATATTACAATCTATACATTATACAAGGTGTTGCACTTTACCATATAGGCCTATAATGGGTTAGCCTATTAACTAACCGGCGGAGTGGCATTGGGGTTTGGTCTCCCCAATGCTGCTTAAAGTCAAGCTCCGTCGGGTGTGGTCAGTACTATAGAATGGGTGGTCTTTTCCACGACCATTTCATTATGCATGGTCATTCCCCTCGAGTTAAAGAGTCCTAAAGGACTAAAAGACTCGGTCAGTAAATAAAACGCATAATCATCATCATCATCAGCCTATTAATTTTGATATATTTTTGTTGCTACAATAGAATAAAATAAAATAAAAATAAAAATGGATAATAAGAGTAAATAAAGTGTTAATCAAAGAAACACGATTTTTATTATTATTTAAAATATCCAATAATAGCCTACTGAGATCGTGGAAGATGGAGGCACATACAGGCCACAGAAACAACTCCATATGCTACGAAATGGAAAAAAAGTTAGGCCTAGTTTAAATAACGAACTGTTTGGTCATTGAGATCTGTCAATACGGCTCGCTCCCGCTTTTTAGGCATGCCTACAATCATGCAGGTAAACAGATAACTAAAAGAACCCTGTATAGGCTTTTATTTTGGGTAGCCGGCACAGGGGGGAGGGTAAAAGGACTAATAAGTGAATTATTCTGATATAGATAATCAAGTATTAATATTTAATTAACAAAACATGCAGGATATACTGCAGTTTTCTCTACTAAAAAGATAAATAGACTGTTTGGCGGCAACTGTAGAGGTATAATAACATATTGCAAGTATGGAGTAAATTTGGAGTAAAATAATCAGTACTTTGAACTCAGAGAGGAAACGCGACACCCTGTATATCATATCTGCTTGCCTCGCAAGCTATGACATGATTAATGCCAGAGTCATCCGTATATATAACATGACATTATCCTGGACATGATGCATATGGCGGCGGACAATGAACACATACATAGGCATGCTCCCTTGGTATGGAGATGGCGAACCCCCTTCTTCTCTCTTTTCCTCGGCGAACCGGCGGAGACAAGTATCCTAACTCCGTCCCACATATCTTTGGATGGCTCATGCTAATAACCAACATGACAGTACGCCATCATTCTTCCAGCCATTTTCATTTCATCCCTCCCTCCACCGAGAAAGGAAAAGACAAAAAGATAAAAGGGAGAAAGTTTTTAGAACGATAAATTACTCGAAAAAACTTTCAGACCAGTTGTCATTTTCTGAAATGAAGTCACGAAATTGAATTTCATTGCACGTGGAAAGTTAGTGTCTGCCATGTAGATTATTATAAGTCCAACACACAATGAGAAATGAGTTTGTCTAAAGCTTATATTTCGACTAATTGATAACAAATTTTATAAATTCTAAACACAGTCTCATTCTTTCAATAAATAAAAAAAATCCACCTTTTTCTTCTCTCAAATTCTAAACTCTAAACCACTGTCTTTCCTATAGACTATAATATAGTCTGCAGATAGATAAACGAACATATGAATGTTCCTTAATGTTGATTTACAACGATATAGGCCTACTATATTTGAAACTGCAAGTATTAAAATATACGTTAGAAGGCCTATATACTGTACTTTACTTTTTACAATGATACCCCGTAAAAGTTGCTTTGTGATCATCTACGAAGTACTCCGTTTTTTTTTTTTTCTAATAAATCCTTTCTTACATGCGTTTAGGCCGAGATAAGTATGGTAGTTAAGTACCATGATATTAACATGTTATTGTGACAAAGTGTCCGTGTTTTTTTTTTTTTAAGCGGTAGGTTTTATTCTTTCCAACACACTCTTCATATTACCTTATATATCACACAAGCTCGTAAAATGAATGAACGCGTAACACTAAAGTAATCTAAAGTAGCAGCAGTGCTAGAGAGCTGGTTATTCCTGGCACTTCATGAATTAACGGCATTACGTTCTTATACATCATCTAAATGGCCTATAACAATCAGAGCCCCAGCATGAAGGGTGATAGAGCTGCCCGTATAGTAGCTGACTGCACTAAGTTATAATATATAATGCCCATCTATTTCTTTCTTCACGCAAGAGATTACCCAGACTTCATTCTGCATGTTTTCAACACTTGTGAAAATAGAAAAGGGTAATATTTAACCACTAAATAATATACTCATATACCGGTAAGCCTGCAATCATTATACTTCGTATATCAGGCACAGATATAAACTTTTTGATAAAGAAGACAAATATTTTTATTTTTAATCTACCAGGTATTTTATAATAACAAAAAAATCTTATACAGTTTTAAAAATAATATAATATATACTTGCATTTTTATTTTAAAAAATTCCAATATGAACAATTAAGTTTTTTATTTCTTAAATTGAGTTTTTATAATATTTTATTAATTTTTTTATTAATTTTTAAATTATATCAAATATTAATTTTAAATTAATTTTTAAATCTCTTTTATTAAGCGTGCTGTTCATTTCCTGAAATTTATTCCCATTTAATATAAAAAATAAAATAATAATAAGTATTTTTTTTATTAAATTGAAAGGGTATTAAATTTCAGGAAAATGAACAGAGAGAATTTATTTTTTAAAAATATTGACAAAAATAATATTTAAAAAAATTAATAATAATTTAGTAAATGTAATATAATACCGATATTTTTAAATATTTCCTTTTTAATTTGAAGATTAAATTAATTTAAATCACCTTCTTTTCATTAATTACTTACCGTATGTAATTAAATATGTAAAATTGTAATTAAATATGTAAAAAAATTTAACAAAAAATGTAGGCCTATTTGTCTTTAAAAATTAATTACGCGGGAAAAGAGGCCTTGTTTCCTTTAAAATTATAAAGTGAGATATATTATGAATGTAAAAAATATCAACTATTATGATTAAAAATAGTTTTTATGTTTATTCTTTACTTTAGATAAAATAATGTAGCTATTAACTAAACTTATTAATTTATTAATAAGTCGAAGAAAAGGCAGTTAACATATTGATTTTATTAACACGACATCAACGGAGACCATAAAACCCTCACCAGCGGACAATTCCATGATCCAAAACTGGTACAAGTAGGAGTCGAACACATTCTGCTAGGCGATTGGTGCCGTTGTATCCGGGTTCGACTCCTACCTGTACCAATTTTGGATCATGGAATTGTCCGCTGGTGTGGGTTTTATGGTCCCCGTTGATGTCGTGTTAAAAAAATCAATGTAACTGGCTTTTCTTCGACTTATTATAAGTTTCTACGGCATCTTTAGCGTCTTTGTTTGGTATTATTAATTTATTGAAATATAATACCCTATACATATTGCTGTCCTATATATTATATTATTCTTTTATCTAAAAAGAAAATGTTCATGGATCGTTATATTTAAAAAAAAAGGAAAGAAAGAGAAAATTTTGTAACATTTTTGCAGGATTTATTATCTGCAAGTAATAACGTAAATTTTGTTTAGGATATATAACATGATATAATAGAGCTATATAGCAACGAAAATTTATGCGCTGGACCTGAACTTTATAGAATATATGCTACAGGGTATTAGAGAGAATAAATAATCATCCTGCTGCAGCAGTGTATTCTGAAAAAAAAAAAAAAATATGTGTGAACTTTTCACAGGTGCGCAAAGCATCGTAAAAAATATTTCTCTTCAGACAGCGCGTAGAAGAAGAATAAATTATTTCCAAGATAGTTATGAAGTGTTGGATATAAGTTACTATAGCAGTAAACTTTGCTGCTGCTGCGCCATTTGTATATTTTAGAGAGAAAGGAATTTTATGAGGGCAATAAATTATGAAGAAGTGCGATTAATTGAAAAAGAACGATTTATGACGCTACCATTCGATTAATATTTATGAATTATGATGATTATTACAATTATTATCGAAAATTTTTAGATTAATAGTCTATTTCCATTATAAATTATGATTATTAATATTTTAGCATATTTTTTAAACATCTTTCTTCTTGGAAGATTACAGAGAGAGCAGGCGCGGGGGTCCACCAGCGACCTCAAAAGAGAGGCAAAAATGATTAAAATTCAACGTTTGATTTTGTTTCTGAAAATTCTGAAAAATATCATGAATAACTACTGATAGCCTAATTATACGAAATACACCTGCTCGTGTGATAATTATTGCTGGTATAACAAACACAATTTGTTGGGAAAAAATCTTTTTTTTTATAATGTGAAATTTTAAAATGTATTCGATTATATCCTTTTTTAAATTAAAAATAAAATAAATTAGAACAGCTCCTCTCATTTCTTTTATAATCAACGCTTGCTTTAATTTCGATTATATCCGGCTTGGTTGAAAATATTTGTTCACAAAGAACTAATATTAATATCTCATTTAACACATTTAATATTAATGACTTTCAATTTTTATTTTGCAGATGCAGGAAAAGAAATGCTTATGGTAAGTTCAACTTATAGATTCAATATTTTTGTATTTTTATAGGTCACTTTGTTTTTCATTCATCCCCGTTATCCCTCGCTACAACATAATTATTATTCTTACCACTGAATAATGAATATAGTATAATTTCACCCAATTTTCCATACCATGCATACCGGACATACATCAGATTTAAGGTCGATTCCCATAGAGAATTTTTGAAAAAGGACCAAAAATTAAGCTTGCATGCAGCATGAACTGTGAAATAACGGCAAATGCTACAATTATATGAAATTTTACAGAGAGATGAAGAAGATGTTAAACTTGGTCTTGGTCGGTTTATATTTTTAAAAATTGCATCGATATTTTTTTTTTTTTATTAATCGATAAACTTTGGGAAAAAAGTGAGTTGACTTTGAGGGGATTTTAAAACAGCCCAGTGCTTAGTGCACTAAAAATACTTTACTAAGGCTATTTAATATTATAAATTATTGGTAGTCCAGGATTCGAGTTCTATATACGCTAACGAATTAATTTAAGGGAAGATTTTTTTTACTTATAGAAATTGCGATAGTTTTTCGTAGCGTAGAACTCGAACCCTGGACAACCAATAATTCATATGAAATAGCCACATTAAAGTATTTTTAGTGCACTATAAGCACTGCATGGGCTGTTTTATTTTTGGATATAATATATGTTACAGAAGTGAGTTAAATGTTAAACCTGGTTTAAACTGGTAACGTGCACCGTATTGCATCGCTGGATTCCCTAACTTATAATTTTAACTGTGCGGTGTTAATTTTAACTAACTTTGGTTCAATCCGCGCCCTTAAAGCTCTATATTCGTCAATTCTTTCGGCACACTATTACTGCACCATAACTCACATCACATTCTGACAATAAATTATATATGATGATAAATTATTTTTTCCACGCATAAAAATACAAATATAATTATAATGATGTCACCCGAGCTGATGTTTAAACACAATAGTAAAGTTAACCAGGCCATTCAATTAAAGATATATAAAGATAAAAGCTCCCAAACATCAGTAATCAATATTTTAACACCCACAATATATGATGATGACAGCATGTCTGACATGAAAGGCTATTTTTTTTTATCAAACTGTAAAAAAAATACTTTAAATTTTATCGTATCATAATATTAAACTTATACTCGTAATTATAAAATTTAAAAACCATTTGAAGTTCATAAAAAATATCTGACTTATACTCGTTAGTGACGCAAGAAAACATCTGTATTATCAATATATACATACTGTATACACATCGGTACATTTAGGCTATATATTTGGTATTTTATACCCGGTATCATATAGTATACTATAGGCCTACATATAGTACTATATAGGCCAGGAGTATATCAAGGAGGGCGCTATACAGTAACTGTCCATTGCCTCTGTAGTGAGATGATTCCGAAATTCAAGTTATAGGCTAACTCTCTTTCATTCCAGCGAGGGCGTTCTTTGTTAAAATATAGCACAAGCATATTCGCGCGATCGCAGCGCCAAGAAATCCCGCATAGCGGTGAATTAAGAAAGCTCTTGAATATATCGGTATCGCTTCCTGCAGTAACGCACTCCTTGATATACTCCTGTATATACTATAATAGTATATACCTGATGGGTGATATCAATATCAAAAACAAGCTGTTATTATTATACGGGATCTATTTCACA
>JAQGBM010001308.1:0-10930 GCA_034698405.1 Symphylella vulgaris | reverse complement strand
ATATAGAAACGGGATGACGATGATACGGAATGTCGTTATGATACGGGAAGTCGTTGTCAAATTGTTTTTACGCGACCGGGACCTGGACCGGGACATATAGGCAATATCGTATTATATTCATTTACTTAAATTTTTACTGTAACAGTAAACTTTACGTAAAAAACGGTTTACGTAAAATAAAAATTTCGCATAATGTTTACTGTAACAGTAAATATTTACGTAAAACTATTCGTAAAACTTTTATGTAAACTTTACGTAAATCTTTTCGTAAGATTCAACCGTTTATCTGAAATCCTAATAATTTGAAATTACTTTTTTTTGCACTTTATGGCCAAATTGCCAAAAATTGGCCGATCCGATTTTCGTCATTAGTTATATCATATGCACCAGAGCAGTTTCTCCATACCTTTTTGATGAAATCTTGTTTTTTTGTTGATTTTACGTCCTTTTTTGTCTGAGAGCTCTTACCGTCGCCCGCCATCTTTTTGTTCTCTACTGATGAAATTTCATCTTTTATTTTAAACAATAATTAAGAGAATTTTATTTTATACTATTCTGATATTATTATGTAAATTTTGTACATACTCAAAAATGTTTTAATGAATTTTTATGACACTATGTATTTTTATACCCAAATGTGTGAATAAACTAAACACACGGAAACACACCTATAACATAATGTGTCAAATTTCAAGAAAATCTGTAAGACCGTTTTCTAGATCCAGTGTGACATGCACAGACGCACAAACCGAAAACATATATAAGCCTGCTTTCTATCAACTTCGTTGGGGATCGCGGGCAAAGGCGCCTTTGGGATTGCGGGCTAAAAACCACTGGTAAGTGGTAACAGTACGAAAAAACAGAAATTTTGAAATTTTCATTTTTCACCCCTCGTGTTAATATTGTGCTTTCTCTCCTTTCCCTACTCTGTGGCTTCCACGTTCCAGTTTTCCCTCCCTTCTATTCCTTGGGGTGGGGCTTGGGGGGATAAAGGAGTAATGATTTCGTCAGATTCCATTCATTCCAAAGGCCCTTTGCATTCATTCTTTTCTTTTTGTTCAGAATTCAGATCCTTGTGACTTGTCAGTTTGTGAGGTGGTGCCGTTTGTGGTGGTCACACTGGTCAGCCAGGGCAGCAAAAATTTGTCAGAGAAGAGAGAGAGAGAATTAAGCATCACATCGTCGACTCAATTTGAAATACACATTTTAAAAGTCAAGTGAAAATGTTTGAATTAGAAAATGCAAGACTCAGCTACCAAGATATTGCATTTAGTGAGGAGATTGAGGCCACTGAGCCCTGCAGCATTAATCTCTTACCCGAACTAGTAAAACTTTTGAAAAAGAAACTAGCTGCTCTTAAAGCGGAAAAAGAAAGAATATTGGAAGAAACTGCGGTTCTTAAAGCGGAAAAAGAAAGACTAATGGAAGAAACTGCGGTTCTTAAAGCGGAAACAGAAACAATATTGGAAGAAACTGCGGTTCTTAAAGCGGAAACAGAAACAATATTGGAAGAAACTGCGGTTCTTAAAGCGAAAAAAGAAAGAATAATGGAAGAAACTGCGGAAAACGAAAAGACTAATAATGGAAGAATACGGGGCGTAAAAAGAAAGGCTATAGAAGAAGAAAATTCGGCTCTTGTTGCGGAAGATGAAAGACACAAAGAAAAGAAATGAGGGACGCAACAATTCCTAAATACGTACAAATGGGATAAAACATCTATATACGAATTCGACGTGTCACGGACTCACGGAAACTCGAGGTCATATCTTCCTCTGATTCTATATAGTTCGATCAGCTGTGATCACCGGACATCTTTTGAAACAAGAAGGACCAAGATTAAAAAAAAAAGAACTTTGCTAGTTGCCTCTGTATTAACTTATGTTTCTCAAATATCTTGCTCTGTGACGGACTCTAAAAAATGAACATTTGTACGAAATTGTAGACAAAGAAAATAAAATGTTGAAATTTTCGCCCCTCTTACGAGATTTCCACTAGTGTTGTTTTAGTCAGGCCTAGGCTACTCCCGAGTTTTAGTTTAGTTTTAGTCGGGTAGCTTTATTACGTCTTTTAGTTTTAGTTAAGAGGTGCGATTGCTTTTAGTTTTAGATTTTTGTCAGTTTTCTGTTTTAGTTTTAAGTTGACTTAAAATAAAAGTCCTGACTATAACAGTACTTTTAGTTTTAGTTAACTAAAACAACACTAACTTCCAGTTTACCTTCCGTCCCTCCCTCCCTCCTCTAATGGATGTTTTATATAGCCTATATTGATGTTTTATAATGTATACTAATAAAATAAAATTAAAATATTGAAAAAAAAAAAAATTAATTAATACTCATATTAATGAGTTTGACATTTTAGAGCTTAGAAATTTGTAAGCTTAGATCATAGGCAGACTCATATTAAATCATGGTTTAAAATGGTATGATACATCACACCGAAGAAATTCCGAAAATTTTAGGTTCTAAAGTTGGTAAAATATGCATTCTTCCCATAGAAACCTATATCATACAAACTTCTGGGGCTTATATAATATCTCCGGAATTTCGCTGGTGACCTGATATTTTTTAAACGAAAACCTCATCACTCAGCTCAGTCTGTCAATAATTATAAAAACAAAGATGCCTAAATTCCTATACAGCTAGTATTCATAATTCAATAAATACTAGATTACTAGCTGAATAAGTGTTCAGAACCCTTATTTATTTCGGTTCCGGTTCTAAAAAAATAACGGAAAACGGGTTTCGGGTTCCGAACCTTGGTTCTTATTAGTTTTAAGATTTCGGTTCCGGTTCTATTTTGTTTGTTTGTTTTTAGGGTATTATTTTACCTCTCTTTCAACGTCTAAATAGACTCTATAAGAGGGTTCCGGTTCTAAAAAATAACGGTTCTTATAAGGGTTCCGATTCCGAACCCTGGTATTGATACACATTATTGTTTCCGAACTTATTGATGAAGGATTGATTATTTTATAGCTGACATATTAATTTTGCACTCTTTGCAGGCTGGAATGCAGATAACTTATTCAAGTATCGTGAAAGCAAAAAGTATCCTATCCGATTCCCCAGGATACCATCATACCCGAAGAAAACGAGGGCAAGCCGAAGAAATCCGGCAAAAGGGGGGAAACAAGAAAAAGAAAAACCGGAAAGAAAAAAGAAAAAAATTAAAATTTACAGAATAAAATAATGCAATCATGAAGTGCTGTACGACAAGCGCTGTTTTAAGGGGGAGGGGGACCTCAAAAGAGAGGCAAAAATGCTTAAAATTCACCAAAACTACTCAAATTTTGTGAAGATTTTCAACGTTTAACTTGTTTCTGAAAAATTTTCGCCTCCGGCGGTCCCAATTTACCAAAATATTTAAATTACTAAATTTCACCAAATTAAAAAAATAAAACCTTCAGAAATTTTCGCCTCCGGCGGTTCCTGGGGCTGTTGTCCCCAGACCCCTGCGCACTCGATATTTTTTGGAAAACTGCCTCCCCCCCCCCCCCAGCAGACCTCGAAAGAGAGAAAATTCACCAAATTTACTCCAAAATTGTAAACATTTTCAACGTTTGACTTGATTTCTGAAAAAAATTTGCCTTCAGCTGTCCCAAATTTGCCAAAATTAAAGCTTACCAATTATCACGTTTACTCCTGCGCCCCCCAGACCCCCTGCGCTCCTCCTTCCTTTGGAAAAATCATTCCCATTCGCATCTAGCAGCACGCAGCAGACCTTAAAATACGACCACGGGGGGGGGGGGGGTAAACCGAAGATTCAAGTACTCGAATAGCCGAAGGTTTGCAACTTTTTGCATACACGGTAAGCGGTAGACGAAATAATCATGAAGGCTTATTATTGCGCAGGAAGTGCTGTCATGTTGAGGGATTAGACTAGTAGGGTCTGTTATTATCAAACCCCAGTGCGCTTTTTCTTGATTTTATGCTGCGTTCGTATTTTTGCCGTCATCGAAAAATCAGTTTTGATATGAACTCCCCATCTCTTTCCTCTCTTTATCAATTAATGCCTCCTAGCTGGTTCCTGTTGAGAGAAATTTGTACTTTGAGAAATGAAACCTTGACAGGCCATAGTCACGATTTTAATTTCGTTTATTAATATTCGTTCTTTTTAAGGCAGAAGTCCATATTTTTAGGCTTCAAAATGGGAGTGACTATGAAATTAGACCACATACTGTATACGTATATAAGTACACATTAGTTATTAACATACCGCGAAAAGTATGTTTAATTGAATGTAATGCTTACGATATACGGTAATGAAGTTTTTGGAAACAAACTCGGTAGTTTTAATTTTAGCATGAGAAAATTTTCTGTGTGCCCCGTATGGCAGTATCAATTGTGTAGGCTATGTATTATTCAATAGGATATGTCTCGTAAAAAATACTAATCTTTAATTTTTTATTGCTTTTTACAGGGGTCCACACGTATGCAGGTCATGTCCTACTGCCCCGTGTTGTGCAGGTTGGTCACAGAATTACCCTGGAGGGCCTTGCTTAACTCGTAAGTATCGTATAATTAAGTTAATACATTTTAAAATAACTTACTTGTTATACCGAGTGTCTAAAAAGAAACGCAATATCGCAATATCGATAACTGCTATAACAATATAATCGATTTAATCATCATTTTATAAACTCTACGATGATTGCGACATGGTTGTGACGATAATGAGGGGCTATTTCAACAAATTATTAGGATTTCAGGTAAACGGTTGAATCTTACGAAGTTTACGTAAACGTTTGACGTAAACATTTTACGTAAAGTTTTACGTACAACGTAAAAAGCTCAAGTAAAGTTTTACTGTAACAGTAAAAATGTACGTTAAAAGTTTACTTTAAAAACTTTACGCAAATTCTTCACGTAAAAAAAGTTTACGAAAAAGTTTACGTAAAATTTAACGAAAAGTTTTCGTAAAAAAGGTTTTCGTAAAACTTTTCGTAAAACGTTTACGTAAAAAGGGTTTACTTAAAAAGTTCGCGTAAAGTTTACTGTAACAGTAAAAATTTACGTAAAACTTTTACGTAAACTGCAAACAAACGTAAAACTTTTCGTATAAGATTCAACCGTTTATCTGAAATCCTAATAATTTTTGAAATAACCCCTCATTATCGTCACATGTCGCAATCATCGTAGAGTTTATAAAATGATGATTAAATTGATTATATTGTTATAGAGCAGTTATCGATATTGCGTATCTTTTGAGCACCCGGTATACTGTATTACTGAACGTTACGTATAATGTTCAACAGAAATATGCGTTCCATCAGGTCACCATCAGGGTTACATGTAACATGTACACTGTACATTGTAGGCCTACAGCAGCAATTCATCCAGCAGTCATTCCTTATTTTATTGTGTAAGCAAATTGCATAACTTACAGTATTGCAATCAATGTTCTTGTTTAACTCATGACTGCCTGTCTACATGTATTATGCAAAGCAATCGTTAATCACATCACAGAATAGTTCTAAATATTCTTGTACACAATTAACTTTAGAAAGTCTTGGAAATCATTTCTTTAGTTCAACATCAGTCAACCAATCAAATCTGAAAAGTTTCATCCAGACATCGTTAAAGGTTCAGAGAAGAAGCCTTGTTTATTCCTTGTTGCCATGCAAACACTAAGTTATATAGTAGGTACAGAATAATGCCTATCGCATTTCAGTTTCTCAAACAATCATATATATATACGGAGTATATCAATCTTTGCTCTTTTCCCTGTTACGGAATCAGTATACATTAATCGTCAAAATCTTAAGCAATATCACTATGGCAACTGCTTCGAAGAAAAGAGAACGTACCTTTTCACAAACGCAAAATGAGTTTTCCCTCGATCAAAGAAAAAAAAAACTAGTTTTTTTTAAAGAAACGTTTCGAAATCAGTTTGCATAATATATAGGTTTATTATATATCGTATAATATAAGGACAAGGTAGATACAGATTTTAGTTTACATATACCGTAGCCTATCCTATCGCTACTCGTTACCTAGGTAACGGGAGCAGCCTAATATGCATTTTAAAACTCTTGAGTCTCTGTTGGAACTGACATAAACAAGAGATTAAAAGAAAATCAATATAAAATGAAATAATATCAAATAACATATTATTGCTATGGTCAGTTGCTGAGCTTGAGCTACCTGATATGACATGATATTATTGAGTTATCTGAGCGTATAACTTATAGCTCGATCATAGCCTATAATAATAGAAGCACACAGTCTTATCAAAACAAATGCTTGGACGTTGGGGATTGTGGTTCTTCTAGTATAGACTATTTTCGTAGGATTGCGCTCCATACCTATGTACTCTGTATATGGTCAATACTGTATAAGTTCCAAGTATCCATATACAGTATATTTCGGAAAAAATCTGTGCAAATAAAGAAAACAAGTGTGAACACTGTAACAAGTGAACAGTGTAACAAGTAAGTTATATGGAATAGGACCTAATAGAAACTGGAAACAAACCTTGTTTAACTCGACTTTACCCATGCAGTCAGAATAAGGTAGTTGTAATAAGTCATGCATGAGTGCAGCATATGACTTGTACAACATAATGGTTCTCGAAGAAGGATGGATCGAACGAGGATATTAATATGGTATTTACTTATATCTGAAGCATGCACAGCGCTCCTATTTGAACCGACAACCAATCAAGAACCATAATATTCTACTTTCCTAGTTTCGTTGGACCCTGTCTCAAAGGATTAGAATTTTCCCTATCAGTCCAGCTAAAGAAAAAAGTTTATCAAAAAACCTTTTTTTTCTGGCTCAATCTATCTAATTTTTTTGTAATTATTTTCTATAGCTCGGTTATACAGCAGTTATAACTTACTTGAATATTGTGGGTTATGAAATCTAAACAGAATCGAGTCGTGATTCTTTGAACACACAGTTCTTTCTCTCGTTTTCCCGTCCCTTGAGTATTTGAAGCAGTTTTCACAACAGAGCGAACATTAACGACCAAACGAAAAGTATATCCTTCGGCTTAAGAATATTCGTAATAATAACAAAGTTTATATACTGGAAGAAGCACCGAGAGCACCTTTTTAGCTTTTTATTCTCGTCAGATTCTTTGGCCACTCGTTACTTGATGCCAAAATCCAAGATACCCAGAGAACCTATAATTATCTGCTTCTTTATTATATACGTATACCGTATTAAATTTTGAGGGATGCTTGACACCTTCGCGATTCCACCATTCAGTAATTATAGTGTAATCAATGTTTAGCTAAAATTTGAAAGCCGGTTTACATATACCACCACTTTCGTAGATTTTTCTTTAACGTAACGTATAACCCAAAATTTAGAAAAGGGCATTTATTATTAAACCCAAGAGTAGGCTATATAGGTTAACTAAAAAATTAGGCAGTCAATCATTTTCCATCTTATCATCGATTACACTAATCAATATTGGTGGAATCGGGAGTAATTAATACTCCGTATATTTTTTTCTAAACTGAATACGGAGTACCGTTAATCCCAAGATTTATCCGTTTATCTCATATCTCATAATTATTATTTTAAAATGTTAAGAGGGTATATTCATTATTGTGAATCTCAATGCATGAAATTTATGAAATCTATTGATAGCATATATTTACCCTCAAACGAAAAGAACGGAAAAAATAACTCTGTTATCCTTGTATGAACTGTATAGAAACTACAGGAACATAATCTGTGGGTTAGATAATTTGAGAAACGCAAAATTATGATTATGACTTAGAAATAAATGTCAGATAAGATAAAGAGTTCATTCTGAAAAAATGATATATTTACCAAACCTTTTCATACCACGATGAATCAGACTAATGTAGTCATTACCAATAAATCAATGAAGAAACCCGCACAAACCAACCATTTACCCAATTCAATTATCCCCATACAAAGAACCAGTTTTTTTCTCTTCTTGTTCTAACAGATTTGGTGGTTTCAACTTTTTTTTTCTTCTGTTCTTCGGGATGTTTCTCCGTTGTATTTTTTTTCTATCTTTTCACTCGAATTGTTGAAGAAGAGGCTTGTTTAAATTCTATATATTATCTGGCTTAGAATATATTCAATTGAGATGAATATCCCGAAAGACACACACAAAAAACATTGCAGGTATAGGAGAACAATAAATTAATTTTTTTCTTATATCGGTTGCCATTGTGGAGATAAAAGCAATTTGAAATAATACTACTGTTTTTCCCCAGGATACAAGTTCAATAGCTTAAAATCAGAATAAGAAAGAATATATATTATAGTGATACAAAAACCAGAACCTTTATCTGATTGGTATAACGGTTCATTTCGGGAAAGAAAAACAAAGATGCAACTTTTCCTTATTAAGTTTAAGCCAATTTGAATGATAGTTGTAATTTAACTCCAAAAGATATTTGCATGCGAATATAGACTGAGGCAATTTGTTAACTGTAAATCTGCAATTACCTTGTAATGTACGTATAATTAGTATTCTTTACGTAACTCGACCCAGCTAAAATAAGTAACGCAGTTAATTGACATCACTGCTACTTATTACTATAGCGATAGCCGCACTGCTCATGCACTGCTGACGGGGGAAAAAAACTGTACCCGGTACGTAACTGAGGATTTGAAGTTAGTTTATAAACAGAGACTTTAATTATTTAAGTAATTCCATTAATTTTGATTAAACGTCTAAGATATCGTGCCTGTAAACGGATTAGTGGGCTACAAAATTAAGTTTCATAGAGATTTAGGGTGAATTAAAATGGTTCTTACCATGGCGAATGTATTACCGCCGTCCTCCATGTGGTCAGCAGCTTCTGCCAATGCAGCAGCATGCTCCATCTCCCATTGTTTTCTCTGAGCCTTTATCTTCTCTCGATGTTGGTCGCTCCGAGAAGCGTAGTTGACGAGAGCGAACTCGAGAAGAGCTCCAAAGACGAAAGTGAGACACACTCCGGTCCAGACGTCGATGGCCTTGGTGTAAGATACTGGCGGGAGCGATGCGTTGATTCCGGATGTCTGGGTGGCCATAGTGAGCAAAGTGGTGACACCCAGAGAGACCCTGGCAGGAACGGCATTCTGGTCCAACCAAAAAGACACCCACGAAACAATTACCAACATGCAGCAGGGAATGTAGATTTGAATCAGGTAGTAGCTGAACTCGCGCTTAAAGACCAGGTCCACCTTCAGACAACTGTACACTCCTGAAAAAAACATACAGGTACAAGGTTATTTATTGTGCCTAACTGATTGGAGTATATATAGTCTAAGGCTGGCGAAAACACACAAACTCGTGTTTCAGGAAACATTGTTCCTAGAAAAAGATCATGTGAATTTTTTTAAAGACAAATCAAAAGCACGGGATGAAGTGACGTGCTCATTTTTCTAGCAACAATGTTCCCTGAAAGACGGCTGAAACACGATTTTGTGTCTTCGTTTTCGCCCGCCGTAAGAATAAAAAACTTAAAACCTAAGAGCGGGCGAAAACAAAGACACAAAATCGTGTTTCAGGAAACATTGTTGCTAAGTTAGAAGAAGATCATGGTGGCTTGTTAAAAACAAATCAAAAGCACGGGATGAACTGACGTGCTCGTTTTTCTAGCAACAATGTTCCCAGAAACACGGGCCTAATAAGTACCGTAGGCCTAATAAGTTGATCCTGTAATATTGCTGATAATTTATAACGAGAGAGATGTTGGTCAGCGAGCTAAACTTATATCAAAAAACATGAATTTGATAAAAGTTTTATCTCATTCTGTATTTTTTACGAACAAAATCGATTTTATCGAAAAGAGAGAGTTCAGAGCATGTATGAGAAAAAATGAAATATTCAACAGCGATCTCGAATGAGGGAGGAAAAAACGTATCGCTCGGACAAATCACTATTTTGGAGGCAGCAGCATAAGGTATAATACCGTATTTGAAAGAAACACTCGCGCCTTTAAAGCAGCGGAATATTTTTCTACATGACTGGAGTCCATTGCATTTTATACGAAACCAAATTGTGTCCCAAAGCTATCTGTATATTTTATTCTATCGCTTTTTCCTTTGATACTCTTAAATATAACGCATTCGTCAGCAATAACGCTCGGGTTCCTTCATCACATAATACAAAAGAAAAAAATATTTTTTATGAAATAGAAACTTTGCATTGGATTTTTTTTTTCTTATTGTGTACGAGCACAATCCAATGTTTGGTTTCAGTTCTGCGACGCCCTGTAGAAAGTTTATACAGTACGAGGTGACCAAACCCGGAAATTCTTCCAATGAAATATGTGCAGTATTTTATTATATACTCGTACAGTGAGATTGTAATTCAACGCAAAAGCGAAAACTATAGAGCCTAATATCGGCAATTTTTTCAGTCACGGTTAGGTTATGAAGTTTCGCCACCTCAAATTTAGATCCTCTTGTTTTCGCTTTTGCTTAATTACATAATATAGACAGTAAACCTCTTTTACGTAAACGTTTTACGTAAAAAGTTTTACGTACAAAGTTTTACGTTAAGTTTTACAAAAAGTTTTACGAAAAGTTTTACGAAACATTTTACGTAAAGTTTCACCGTTACAGTAAAACTTTATGCGAACTGTTTACGTAAACCTTTTTTACGAAAAAATGTTTACATCAAAATACCGTTACAGTAAAACTTTACGTAAACGTTTGACGTAAAACGTAAAAAGCTCGCGTAAAGTTTTACTGTAACAGTAAAAATTTACGTAAAAACTTTACTAAAAAAACTTTACGCAAACTCTACGTAAAAAAAAGTTTACGTAAAATTTAATGAAAAGTTTTACTGAAACAGAAAACTTTACGTAAAAAAGGTTTTTGTAAAACTTTTCGTAAAACTTTTGGTAAAACTTTTCGTAAAACTTAACGTAAAATTTTTTACGTAAAAAAGGTTTACGTAAAAAGTTCGCGTAAAGTTTACTGTAACAGTAAAAATTTACGTAAAACTATTC